>JAQFYC010003649.1:0-19970 GCA_034694165.1 Tomocerus mixtus
TAGTACTTCCTACCTAATGTATACAGACAAAATGCATTAGCTACGGTAGTACGCACCACTTTGCCAATTAATTATAATTTACAGCTACATACATAACTACATAACTACCATACGTGCGGACAAGAAATTAGTGTCCTGTCCTGTCTTGTCTAACGGTGAACGCGAAAGGTGACCTAAAGATAACTAGCTAATCATTAGTTCATATTTCTATATGATTCTATGTAATACGTACTAATGAGAATTAATGTTCGTGAAAACACTGAAACTACTGAAACATGAAACCTAGAACATGGATATGTTCAGGGGATAGCACATACATGACATGACAGGGAAGGCACTCTATATTTATTTATGTGTATAATCATCATTATCATTATACTCACACTACATTGCTAGAATTTAAATGTAATGCTACCTGTGCGTTTTACTCAATTAATAATATACTTTATCTGTCAGTACTTTCATTACTCTGCTTTTTGTGACGGTATGTGGTCTTGGTATGTGGTACTTTAAGCGACAGCGACACGACAGCGAATTATAATTATGAAATCATTTCCTCTTATTTGATTTTGATTCTATATTATCTTCTTTTGTTTCAATAGGGAGCTTGTGGAGAGAATGGGGAAACTGGACTTCCGCCGAGCGGAAGGATTTGTCGATTCACGGTCAGATTTGGAAGATCAATTTACTGTAGGTACAAGGATTTTTATTTATATCATTTCTATGTAGTCTTTAAGTAGATTAAAGTGGTACTGTATCTTTCTACACTATAATAAACAACATTCAATACCTATAACATATTGTTATATTAGGTATGCAATCTCTAAACCCTAAACCTAATGAAACAATAAGCCCCTGAAGGCTTTCAGCTCTGTTTTAATGAAAAGATCTTAAGTTAAGTAAGCAACAGCCTCCAGAAATTAGTTACTTAGTTTTAGCTTTATTTACTATAGGAATGTAATAATAGGTACCTATATGTATGAAGTGCACTTATCTATTGTTAGAATCATCACGTCTATAAAATACAAACAGAAATCCCCAAGAGATTACTCTATACAGGATTATGGACGACAATATTGATAGAAACGAAAGATAGACTTGACGCACAGAATTTCTCATCTGCTGCAGACTTGAGAGATATTAAATCTTTAATCTGTATTAGCATTAACGTACGTCTTTCCCTTTCCTTATAAAGCTATCTTAAATACATCATCCTCCCGGGTGCCTATTCATCTTAGATCTTATACATAAATACTTAACAAAATAAAGCTAGTCGTAAGTATACATAAATAACACTTACAAACATTATCACGATCTCAAGGATTAAATATATAGTTTTGATAATCTGAGGGAATTTCCATAGTATTTCTGCTTGGATGGATGTTGTAGACGTAGCGGTGCTATAAATAATAAATTGCGGGCTACATTATTGATTGTGAATGTTATTAGAGTGTTTAAATGATGGCAGATTAAATCAACTCCAATTATTCAATACCCCAGCGCTGTATCACAGATGGTAAATATTATGGAATGCTATCATTAGGGGTTAAAATTACCACAGGTTAAGCTACATAAAAAATAATGAGCTATTATTTACCTATTAGATATGCCACTTGAACTTGACATTTGACATTTACTTTAATAACATTATGCCGAATCTCAATTAATTATTAAACCTCCGTAAGTATCTGTGCGTGTATGAGACATAATTACGTATGAGGACTAGTATACAAATATTACGTATGCGTACATTTATAATTTACTCATTTTGCACACATTAAGTTAGGATAAATTTCCTTTTCGTAGTGAAAGCTTCTCCTTAAGGTTATAACATACTTATATTTCAAGTAGTCTCATTATTCCGTATAGAATAACTTAATTTGCATAGGAAACTTCCTAATTAATTAGTTTAATCTATGTAGCAGACCCGTAATAATTTACATAATTAAAATGTGGGCCCAATATGGTAGTCACTAGAGGTACCCTAGTACATACTACATCAAGTAGCACTCTATACGTATATTTTATTTATCATCCTATTTTATGGGGCTAAAACGCATCAGGTAGGATAATTTACGAATTTGTATACCAAATCTTAGTATTTGCAAATCTGCTTATAACTTTCTTAAAATGTTTTCTATGATTTCTCATGAAAAAGTATCTTTGTATTAAAAGAAGCTCTCTTTTTACAAACAAATCCTCATCTCAGGAAAACATTTATATATTTTTCCGAGCTTGTAGCACTTACTTTTATATATTTTCCGAGTCTAGTGCTGATTATCTACATTAGACCTAATTACCTGAAAAAGTTATGTTTTTCCAACAGAAGGATTAGCTTGGTAGTTATTTTTCTCTAGAAAATCATATTTCGTAAATCCCGATGTGAATAAAAACTAATACATTCTGTGTTAGTACTATATAGTGCATTATGTTTAACTTTACAAGAAGCGCATACATATTTAAGTTAAGAAAGATCGCTAGGTAATTAATAATTAAGTTAGAACTTACATAATAGCATGTAAGTAAATAGCTAAATAATGTAATGTCAGAGTCAGAGACTGTCTATGTGTAATGTATCGTACAAATTAACAAAGACAATTGCCTAGTGCCGTCTTAATTTGATTAATGAGAATATAATGAACTGCTCTAGAAAGAAAAACAAGGGGCAAGGCAAAAACAAAGCAAAATGCATACACATATATGTAATCTAGAAGAGAACACAAGGATTTAGTTTGGCAGCCTTTTCTTTATGTTCCTTACAAGTTGCCGCAGGTACTCTACACTACACGCTACAGATAGATATTTCTTCTATACTCAACTAACTTACTGGTGCATAATTAATTCATGTTGCATTTAGCAAAAGGATAAAGTTACAAAGATAAATTAGAAGTGAGGACTTGGCACATGCATAATTATACGTACATACAATGCTACACATTACAAACATACTACATAATACGATAATACTAATACGATACAATACATTACACTAATTCAGATACAACATTAAGATAAGTCTGAGTAAGTTGCTTTAGTTTCGACTTTGGTAAACTAACTTTTGCAAACTACTTAACTAAATATCCTCCCTTCTTACAGTTGTATATATTATGTACTTATTATTATCTGTAAAGTATATCCCTGTGCATTTTAGTGTCTATTCATCATACATGTCAACGGCACTCCTTACCGCTATATCAGAACCCACTGTTTATTTTTTTAATTTACCGAACAAGATTTGTAACGAATTGCATCAAGTACAACATGCATACAGACTGTTTTAAATGCTTTAATATTCTTGTTAATCTTGTTTACTAAGGATATTTTTAAGTTTTTACAACATAGTTAGAAAATTACCTTAAGTAAGAAAGTGAAATCGAAAATGAAAAATTCCCGTGGATGGTAATATGTTCCCCTTACATATATACCACGTAGTCAATACTAAATAAAATTATTGTATCTCCATGGGTTGTATGTATTAATGTTGTATTTGTATTGCCATGTTGTTTTCTCCTTCGACATTGTGTCTACATGTGTCTTGGGAATGCTTTTATGTAATTTGATTGGATATATTTATGTACGTAGACAGAACAGGGCAAGACTCTATTAGATAAGACAACAGAAGACAACAAAATATTCTTCTAACAAATAAGTACATAGACACATGCATTACATCACATCACATACTGCATAGCATACAGATAGTTCTCTAACATAGTAAATCTTGGATAGGATGACATAATACATTATAAAAGGTGTGTTATGTAAGTGTGACATATATGTATGACGTATGATTCATATAAGAAATAAATATCTCTGAGGTTTCCTATTATTTATACTGTACTGTATACTGTATACTACATAAGAGCAAAGGGAAAAGTTTCGAATCACATGAAGTGCTCTAACACTAGACACTAACACTAGCTAACACTAACTAATCCTTAACATGATGTGTAACGTAGCGCTCAGAGTCTGAAATCTTCTCTATCATTATTTATTTATGTAATTTTCTTTTGACAACTCAGTCAGAAGAGGAGGATGATAAGGGATACGCTGATAAATATAAGAGAAACATCAAAAGTAGGTGTAGATACATAAGAAGCCCTGAACAAAATTAATACTAATGGTAGCAGAGGAAAGTTAGACGATAAACTACACTGTCAAGACAAGTTAAATCAAGCAACCTACTAATCTTGACGTATCACTCGTGTAAATAGTAAACACAGAACACGAATTTCAAAGCGAGCATATAAATACTACAGTAGTTAGTCAGTTAAGTAAGTAAAATAAAGTGGGGGCATTACATATGTATGTAAATCAGCATCTGGTACGCTCCTATGTAATAAAATATTCAGGGGGACATCAGAAATGCCTTACGAATGACATAACAGTGGTGTCACTCTTAACATTTCATTATTTCTGTTGATAACAATAAGAGAAAACTTATAGAGAGATTCAATCTGATGTAATGAGATGGTTTGACTGATGGAATTGTTTGATTTTATTTGATAGGCCTTGGCCAGCGTCTACTTTGTCCATGAACAACTACACAATGTGCAGATTTGGGATTTTCAAGGTAAGAAAAGACAAAAGGCTAATTTTGCTCTAATTAGTTCAATTATAGGGTCCACCCTTACATTGTTTATTTGCAAATTGTAATTAGAATGGACATGTTCCTAGTATTTGCGTTTTGTATGCTTATTTCGTTAATTATGATTTAGGATGAAGAGTAATGGCCTTATTGGACAGGTAATTTAATTAACTGCAATGTTATTGAGCAATATTTCCTATAGAGTTATTGGCAGACGGAGCAATTTCCTTAATGATAGTTGTTAATTTATAATAAGATGGATTTTGTAAGTAAAAAAGACAATTAGAGCACCCATGGAAAATAAATGGCTATATTATGGTTATAGATGATCGCTTTGTGGATGTTTCCCCCACGGCGACGCTGTATACAGGACAAGAACTGGAACTAGCAACGAGAAAGCAAAAGGAGAAATTCCCACAAGATTTCTTCCCAAATGTAAGTCAATTTCCTTAACTTTTAGCATAAATAACAAATAAGTAGTGACTAAATGGGTTTCATAAGGAAAAGGAGTTTCCTACATTATGTACTTCAAGATAGAGATAACAGTTTGCATTTGCTAATAATTATTACCTATCAAAAATTTTCAGTGTAAATGGTCCAGAAAAGGCTTCTTGAGAACGAGATGGTGCATCGAAGGGGTAAATGTAGACTTTGTCAACATCCATTTATTTCACGATTCGTGTAATCTCATCGCAGCTTCCGCCTTCCCTTCCCCTTTTGCTCAGAACCGAGAGAAAACGATGAAATTCGTTCTCAATCAGTAATTGCCCAATATACTTAACTTATTTTGTATATCTGTATTTTCCAAGATTACATAATATCACAGTGCATCTATGAATGGAGAAACTTTTTAATTTTACAGGTTAACGAAAGAATCCCTCCCAGAATGTGCGATGTACATTTTTGGGGATTTTAATTTTCGCATTAATTCCTATGAGGTGCTTGACAGACTTCGAACGGAGACGCTACAATCATCTAGATTAGAGAGTGAATTACTTATACTGGAATCAAAAAGATTTGAATGTCCGGATCATGAGCTTAGATTTAAAGAAGATTATCAATGGGTAAGGCAAAAATTTGTAGAACGCATATTTTTTGTCTATTAATTAATAAAATCGAATAATCCGCAAAAACATGTAAAAATTGAATCTGCAAATGTTCTCCATAAAAATATTATATTCTTATTTTGTAGTTAAGGCCATACGATTTCGAAGCAAAGCAGCTATCAGATAGCCTCGGAGAAGAAGAGCTAACTTTCCATCCCAGCTACCCATTTGAAGAAGACGAAGCCCGAGCGAATAATTTTCTCAGAACACGGTGTCCTGCGTGGTGTGACCGAGTTCTCTACACTCACAAAGCCAAAGATATTATGTCAAAGGTAAGTACTAATAAGGATTTTAATTTCTTTAATTCTGCTAATTAGGTTTAGCGTGGCAATAACATAATATTAGGTAGGTACTATGTACATATATAGGTACCTGAGAAAATCCCGAAGTAAAAATAGAGATAGTACTGTATAGGGACAGAGGAGACAATATCTTAGAAATAAACATTAGCTCATCTAATCGACTCTTTTGTCAAAATGTATTTTCATTGCCCATTATAGGTACTCAAATGACATTAAAATCGTGACATTCATTTTTAAAGACATTATATGGGATTTAAGAATCCGGTTTGTTTTGTATGTAAGCATAAACAGTGACTGGAGTTGTTAAAAAGTATTTATAGTCTGTTTCACCTTCAGTTGACTGACGAGTGACTGAGAGCAGAACAGGACTTGAATATAAAAAGGCATTTATAAGTATGTATGTGCTGCAGATATAAAATTGTAATGTATTAAGTGGTAGTGCATGCTGATCAGGCTTACCAGATATCTTTAAATAAAGTCTAGTCTTAAAAATTTAACAAATATTTTGAAAATACTTAAATATTCTGGAGAAATTAAAATAAGTCTTTAATAACAATTAATTTGAGTATCAAATCAATGTTTTTTCAATTTATCTAAGTTTACCATCAATATCTGAGTTTCAGCATTTATTTTAAATATTATTTATTGTATTTGGTTTTCATAGCAGATGTTGTGCCCGAATTTGTAGTTTGTAGTGACAGTTTGGTGAGCCTGATTGTTGATCGTCAGCAAACGGCGAAGCAAATGTCAGTTGAGAAGTACGTTGTAGATTAGAGATGTAGTTCGTCATCCGAGCCATAAATATGTAGTAAAGTAGAAACGAACCTTTGTATTCTGTATCTGACTGCATCTGCATTAGCATAAGCTCTCTGGTGCTATGTACACGATGATTATGTCATCTCATCATCATGGTTGCTTTTCGTGTCATGTCCTATTATGTTATTTCGCTCCAGCATAACTTAATTTCATAACTGATGGTGGTAATTATCTTGTGTAATTTCCAGAAATCTGCCAGGGAATACAATATTATCGGCTCTGATGTATGCATGGGAGATCATAAGGTAAGGATTTAGATATAGATATAATTCTAACATGTATGTTTAGTGTATAATTAGCACCAAAGTGGTTTCATGCTGGAAAGCCAAACAAAACCACAGTTTTCCATTTCCCAATCTGGTGCAAATAATGCTTTCTTCCTGGAATCACTTTACTATTGCTATAATTCACTTTCCCTTTGTACTCCTAAAGTTCAAAAACCCTTCCCAGATATTTAATTTGCATACCAAAAGTATTTCCTAGAAAAATTCTGTTAGAAAGATGTTATGATAAAGTGAAAAATTGAGTGATAATTGGTCTTTACGATTTTCAGCCGGTTTATCTCTCGTTTACACTTTGCCCTGGTGCCACGGAGAAAATACGGGAAGAAGGAATTACTCCTTCGATAAAAGATATCGTGAGCATCCCTTCAAGTCCTCGCTCAGGTAGGTTAAGGAACTATTCCATCGAATCTAGCAACTTTCAAACACCAAAATGCAGATGTAACTTTGTAACGTTCCTGAGAGATAATCTGAGTTTCTCAAGCTCACACAGTGGTAGTAAGCATAGTAAATCAAATGCAGGAGATAATGGGAGCAATGCCATCCCAGAAAAATTAGCTAGCATAAATGGTGTAAAGAATTTTTGCACTAAAACTCCTGATGGTCGATGCCGGAGAAAATGTAAAAATGTTGGAGATGATTCAAATTCTTCTTCGAAAATCCTTTTAAATTATAATAATTGTCAGATAGATGAAAATGAAAAGATGAGAGATCCTTTGATTCTCCCTTCGGATCAATATCAGTCTGACTCTGAGGACAGTGAAAGAAAATGTCTGGCTGTCGAGGAGAATTCTAAAAATTTAACTCTGGCACAAATCCCACAACTAATTACAGGGAATTCGAAAGAAAACCTTAAAGATATTGTTGCTAATTCTACTAATAGACAGAAAATAAATAGTAATAAGCTAAATGTAAGCCAAACCAGTTCTGCAGAGCAAGGTAAACTTTGTGTTCGCTGTAATATCATTTAAAGAAGCTATCCGTTTATTTTTAGAAATTATTTTCCCTTGTCCAGTTTATGGAATCCTACATAAAAAAGAGTATGACTGCTACAATTTTAGAATAGAGAACAAAAAAATATGCATTTAACTAATTTTTACACAAAAAATGACGTAACTGAAATACTAACGAATTTATACACATTAAATGTCATTCCTAATCTGTTACTTTCCCTTGTACATTACATTACACACACGTTTCTTTTGTTGCTGAAGTGTTTACATTGAACTTAATTTCCCTGAACAATCAGCCATACTTCCATTTCAATTAGGTGCATTACACAGCACATAGATATTCATTTGTCACTTTTTATTTGTCTTCATTTGTATATAATTCCGACAGACATGCATTTTGCATTAGCGAAGTACAATTAGGACCTCCCTCCAAATTAGAGCTAATTGTTTACCACTTTTAGAATACATGAGGTTAATGACTGTTATGCAATGGTAGTAATTTTTTGTTACTTACAAATATTTGTTTTATTATTTAGTTTGCTACACAATGTTACTAAACATTTACCAATAAGCCTATTAAACATACAGCTACTACATTATTTATGTACATAAATGAACATTTGAAATCTCTAATTTTAGTTACATACACACAGCCTACCTAATAATACTAAGTATACGTAGTGATCTAATTGTTTGTTTGCTATTTTTGAGTGGATTTTTTTATAATTACAATATGATTTCGATTTCTGTGTACCAATAAAATTATTTTTTGTTTGCATTTATGATTTATTCCCCAATTAATTGCATTGCACACGTCTAACTAAGCCTGGCCTGACCCTGTAGCTAAACATGGATGTCCTATTATTATTTGTACTACAAGGTAAGCTTTTTGCATATATGATTTGCATAATGTACATAATCCTTTAATTTAATATTATTTTTTCAACCTTGATTCTCGCTCTTTTAATAAAAGTAAAAACTTGACTTGAGTAAAATAGTCGGCATATGTACGGAATGTGTTGTAATTTGTTAAGCTATGCTAATGAAACTAATTTCTCCTTATGTCGCCTCCATACACACACACAAATGTGTATTTCAAACACAAAGTTGTAATTGTATTACAATGAGAAGCCGCAAAAGGTTCCTAATTAAATAACCATACCACAATATGCTACATATATCTGTTGAAACATTTCAAATGTATTTACAATGATGACGATTACGCAAAAGATATACTACTGAGGTGTATGTAAGTATTTAGTATCCTGTATATAAATACATCTATGCTGCATTTACGTTTACGAAGGTATATAAAATTGCAATACACGAAATGTTTGATCTGGTTAGTTGTAAACGAAAATCGGGTTTCTTTGATGTTTAATAAGTGTAAGCCATAAGTTAAATTGAATCTTTAACCAAGCGCAACATTAGAAAGAAACTAATATTAATAGTATTAGGGTCTAGCAATGGGTTTGGTAAACCGCATACACAACAACATAAAAGCTGAACAAGCCAATGCATTCATACGAATGGTTCCACAAAGCTAATTCACGATTTCATACCCTATCTGCATTACCCTGAAATAAAATGCATTATATAATATGCCCCTAAAAATAAAGGGAGTAGAAATGTATGGGAATAAATGTTGTCCAGTCAAAGTCCAGTCCAGTCCAGTCCAGTCCAGCGAAAGGAGTTAGGTAGTTAACATTAACAGCTTAATACAATACACAGGGGACAAACTGATTAAATTGTCTTTTCATTTCATTTATTTATTCACGTTGTCAGTTGAGTTAAATAGTAGAGTGGGCATTTTGTGTAGCATGTACAATAGCCACAGGCGTAGGCCATAGTTATAGTTAAGCTCAGTTCATTTCTAAATTATACTTAAATGTATTTTGCGCTCCTCTCCTCGACTTTTATCCTTATCCTTGTCTTGTCATTTAATTTTATTTATTGAGTAATAATTGCAGCACGATGGGCTGCTACGCACTCCCATTTGCGTCATTACTGCGTCATTCGCCGCTCAACCAGTTGGCTTCGCTTCGCTTTTCAATAGACACTTACTTACGTAGGTTCCTTGCACAGATACCGTTCCTCTTGATCCTCCTGAACCTGAAATGCTAAAATGCTAAAATGCCACTGCATCACATCCACCAAACACTATTTTCATATTTACTCCTCTAGTAAGTTGTACTCCTCCACATATAATCACTATTTCACCCTCGGAAACAAAAATCAGCAGTTTCAGAGACACTTATGCTAAATGGTTAAATATGAGCTTATGACATTTCCAGATCGAAAGTATATTTATACGTAAACATATAAATACTTAGTGCATATGCAGTATTCGTATATATAGTAAGTACATAAATATCTGCACCATATGGTATACATAATGAGAACGTTAAGTGAAGAGATGAGTACAGGACAAGTTAAATTGACCATTCGCCAATTATTGTGAGTTGCCAACTGATTTTCATGTCTCTCACTCAAGTGAGTGTGCATTCCCGTCCTTTCTGTTGTCGGATTCTGGTTAATGGTTGACTGACATTGCAGACGAACATTGAACATAAATACTTAACTATGCAATATATTATAGCTAGGTAGGTGGTTTCCTTTAGTTATTTTATTATTATTGCTGATCTCAAGTATTCCTCTCATCCATTGTATATGAAGATATGTCCTAGGCACATAAGTATGCACAGTAGGTGCTTATAACCAAAGGAATCCCAATTTGGTCATTCATTTTTTAGAAAGAAGTTAATCCAGATTAAAGAAATCCTGTGGCGAAAGAAGCGTCTATTAGTATAGCTGATTATTATCGATTTAAGTATTTGTATGCACATTATTTATTTGCATAGACATTTATTTGCTTAAAATGGCAAATAATTTGCATTCTCCAAATTTTGTAAGTATAATTTCTCGCTATGTCAAAGAAAAGATTTAAAACGAGCAAAAAATTCTCTGTCGGTACTACGAATTTTAATGTTTCTTGAGCTTAGCTTTCACCAGAGCTAAATTAGAATCCAGCATAATATTTACTTAAGTAGGTATTAGTGAGCATGCTCATGTACCGAGTGGTACTATGCACCTGTGACAGATATAGCAATGCATTTACATTGACAAGCCTTTTTTGCTTATAAATAATGTATTTATCTTACTATACATGTTAAAGTTATGTAAGTAGTAATAGTAAGCATTATTATGTAAGAGCAATAAGCATAAGCGAATTCAGAATGACACTGGAAAACGATGGTGATGTGCTGTGATCAGGCATCTTATTCGGAATTAACATTTATTTCACGTAGAAATTATGCAAAAACTAGTGTATTTATAGCTGTGCTATAATACTTACTACTTCGCAGTAACATAAATACCTAATTTAGGTTCTTGTTATTGCACTTTAGCTTTAGGTGTCTTTATTTCTAAGTACTATGATTTCAACAGAACTTCGATTGGTACTATTTACTTTTAGGAGTATTGTGGGTGTACTTTCTACCAAACTCATGTGAAAATGTGTGGAATGATATTGGATAATAAGATGGGCATTTATATAGAGTCGTTTGCTTCGTATGTATAGTATACTAAAATGTGAAATGAATTTGTTTGCAATCCACCAAGTTATTTTGCTACTATAATTTGTCTTTCCGTAAAATAAGTAGTTAACTGCATATTCATGTTTGAACATTCACTTAGAGATTATTCCACGAAAGCGTTTCTGTTTTCGATCGTTTTAGTAATAATATTTTCTTTTAATAACGGCAAGTTCACATATCTTTCCTGAATATGGGAAACAGAAAGCAAAATGCCTATAAGTAGCGTATATTATTTGTCTATCAAACTATACTTATATTTTATATAACAATCTCCTCTAGTCAATTTATTTCATTTACATATCTATGTAATTTTAGAAATTGGCATTTAAAGCGGAACTTCGGGTTGTGATCCATGTCTGTATATGAATTGTGCACATATGCACATAAGTATTTCATCCCCCTAAAAGTGACCCCCTTTTTGAAAACCTTCATGAAAATATACACAAATAGTAAAATCTCCTAAAAACTAAATACTTATGTAACCGTATTTAATTGGGCTTTGCGAATATTGCGAATGTTTAAAAAGATTGAACCCAAACCACATACTTTATATAACCATTCATTATTGCATTCTAAAGTAATGGGTCAGATTACTTCTCCATGTTTATCGGTTATATGTTCCAGTCTTTCTTTAAGCTAAAAATGAAAATGTAAGCAAATGGCAAATTCTGAAAAAGTTTCTAAGTGTTCTGAAGCTTTTGGAATATTTCATTCTCAATCTCCAAAATCTTTGCAAATTATTCAGTAGTTAGTAAATTAAATTCTTCACGTACTATTTTATGGACAAAATTATAGCTAAATGTCAAATTTTCACATACTATTGGTATTGAGTACCATAGTACCTACTCGCATTCTGCTTAGAAAATTATTCACCAAGATTTGTCTCCTTTATTCCTTATTTAATATAATTAACAGTGCCGATTACGTAAGTATTACTATTAAATTTATGTATACTATATGGTTTATACAACCTTGAAGAGCGTACTAAATGGCGTGACGCGATTTTACTTCATTTTGAATGCAATTTTGCTTGGTATCAACATCAACAATCATCAAGTGACACTATAGGTGCTAATTTCATGCGGTAACAGGGACCATAATAAAAATAATGAGTAAGAGCGTCATGTCAGCGTCACGAATACACTGCACATATAAGTATAACCCTAATGATACTCAAAGATCGTATTTCTTCCCAAAGAACTTTCAAGTAGACTTGACTTATGTAGCTAAGAATGTGTACACACTGATCCGTGTAATAAAAGGTGACCTTTGGCATTTCTTTTTTCTCTGGAAGACAAATTAGGTACATTAAATGCATACTTAGATACTTACTAGCAGTATTAGTAGTCCTAGGTTCAGCACATGCTACAAGCATTAATAAAACTGCTGATAGCACCAAATTGCCTTACTTTGACCTATAACCTTTCGTAACATCAGCAGATGACGTAGGTAATCCTAGCTGATATTATAGATCGCGTAATAGAGTATTATATAGCGGAAAGTTTAGAAGATAGGAGACATGAGGTCATAGTCATGGGATGAGGTACCACACTCAGGGAGATAAAAAGTTGTTTAATTAGTTAGTAGCTTCATCAAGTTAAGTTTTAATTAACTTTCTGCCTGTCTCTTGTTGAATGCGAATGCAGGATTCATTTACTTCCCAGTCCAAAATGGACTTGATTTCAATTTTTACAGCCAATAAAAGGTATTTACTTTATTTTTACACAAAAGATGACCAAATACCTAAAGATACCTTCAGCCATGCCTATAAATAGAGTAGCCATGTTTAATCAGTTGGTATATTTATAGATTTATGGCCCATTATTGACATAATCAAACAAAGCAACCAATAAAATATGAAAGTACGGTGCTAGGTAGGAGTATATGTGTGGATACCCTGTAGAACCCAGCCAAATTTGCAGATGTAAGGGGCAATAAAGATATGAAATCTAAGTAAAACACAATAACAAATTGAAATCCATTCATAATCCATATTTGGTTTAGTAAAGCAAGCTAATGTCAAGGGTTTTCTTATCTCATACTACAGTTTTTAGGCAATAAAAGTCACAAATCTCATCTGAAAGCTAAAAATAGTACTCTTTTAGTGTTAATATCCCCTATGGACAACAGCCACACACGAACATCACATTAATGCTCCGCATGGTACAGAATGTAAATAATTTAAGTACTCTATTTAGTATTTACTACAAAAAACAAAGCAATAAAGTACTCAAGTACATTCATGTGATTATCTCGTAAGGTGTAATAATGTTATCTTGAGTTATATAACTATAACATGTAAACTGTAAACAAGAGTAAAGGTGTAGTGAGGTGTGGCGAAGGTGTAAAGTCACTATAGCTTATCAGCGCCCAAATGACAGTTTTGAGAAATATAAATGAATTGCTCACTTAATTGTGAGATAAAGTCAATCTCAATTAATTTTTTTATTACGAATGACTAATCGTGATACAATGTATAAGTTCTCTCTATTTAATGCTTTATTGGCCACTTAAATAGTAGGTGTAATATATATGCAATATAAATAATTATTATATTATGAAATTTTAATATCAAGTGAAAAGTAAATGATTTACTAGGTATACATTCTTGCACCTAAATAATTAGGATGGGCTAATTGGTAAAACACACCCTAAACCTTAGGCATGCTAAGTTTACACACCCAATGCCCACGCCCACTAGGTACTCTTATTTAGACATTTATTCCGAATATAGTTATACTATTGAAATATGAATGACACTTTAAAGAACACATTTTCCTTGTGGAGTGCTTAATATTGACATGCACTTAACTTGGGGGCACCATTAATTATCAGTCGACTAGATAATTGGCACTTGTTTGTAAACTTAACCAATTCCAAGTTACTAATTAATCTCATGCTTCCACAGGTACTCATGTCTATATTTATTTAAATCTTATCATTTTGCTTTGCTTTGCTTTTCCTCCAGTAACACGCACTCCACACATGCAATGCATTTGAATTACAAATATAAGCGAGTCACAAAACCATTTCAAATTGAACATACCTAAGCGATACACCTATTTAATATAACCACTCAGAATTATTTTTGTCAATATCTAATGCATACTAAAAGATAGAGCAGCTTAGTTAAAATATAAGCATATACGGATTCTACATCCATTTACGTCTTAAAAAATTGCTTAACAATATTTCTTCCCTAAGTCGGCACAGGCACATGATGACAGGAGATAATTTACATGAGTGTGAACACAATAAGCCTATGCGTCTACTTATACTTATAAAGTCAGGAGATAAATGTACCAGTCATAGTACATACAATAGTCATGCATAAGTATTTATATGGAGGAAATGAAGGTTAGATGAAATCCAAGTCCAGGCAAGAGGAGACAAGAGCAGGGTGACAGTCGAAAGTTTATATTAATGGGGGAAAGTCAAGTGAAGCCGTGTCTGTCTGCAAAGTTCAGTTGACTTGGCTTCTGATTCTGATGCCTGCCTGCCCAAGAATACATATAAGCAGCGGTTTCCTTGCAGTTTTACTGAATAATATAATGCATTAATGTAAGTCGGTCTGGATGAAAGGGAGGAAGGATATCACTTCCACATCACAATAATACATACAGGACAGAATGGAACAGATACGGCTGAACAAGTGACAGAAAAGTAATAAATGGTTGGAATGATGAATCTGTTTCATTTTGAGTACTATTACTGGAAGGAACCACAAAATAGGAGCAGGGGAACACAAGAGTCTTTTGTGTTGACCGTAAATTGTCAATTAACTCCCCAGGGCACTATTACTTTTTAGAACTACTTACGTTTTAAAATTCTAGTTGTAAATTAGGTACATTTTTTAAAGCAGCCATTTGTTTTCTTGATTCAATGTAATTATTGTTAATGTGTTGCACTTAAAGGGCTTATATTTAATGGCACCATATAAAAACTTACTTTGCCATAGTTTTTTTAGAGTTATTTTACCATAACTTTATTAATTTACCAAAACAATATCCAAAATCTATAAAAACTTATTTACCATAAGTTTAAGCAAAATTACCTAATGAAAAACTATGTTTACCATAATTTTAGTAGTAAAACCATCACAAAATTATAGTCAACATAGTTTTTCATTAGGTATTTTTGCTTAAACTTATGGTAAATAAGATTTTATATGGTCGACTCCTACTTTTATGGTTTTTGGATATTGTTTTGGTAAATTAATAAAGTTATGGCAAAGCAAGTTTTTATATGGTGCCATTAAATATAAGCCCCCTTAAAGTATCTACTGTAATTTTGGTTCAAGCTTTTGTGAATATGAATTGTATAGTATTTTAATACTGCTTTCACCATTTAGTTTTGGGAGACTTAAATAAATACGTATATAAGGGCTGGTTGTTAATTGAGGAAATATGGTTTGTAGTGGTAGTAATTACCAGGGGCATGCCACTTAAACTAGACTAAACTAGTTAGGTAACAGTAGCAGGCAGAATAGAAATGACAATACCAGAAGGAATTTCTATCTTGTGCTGTCCTGTCCAAAGTTCAAAAACTATGTGATATCAAACTACATTGTAAAACAGAGAGGGTAAATGGTATAAACGCTTTTATATCAATTCCCATAAATATTTATACATATATAGTGTAGAGGACTTTCTTCATAGAGAAAATGACATGGAGATAGTCTCATCTCGGATGGCACAAAGTAAAGTGCCATTGCATGCCATGCCATGCCACGCCACGCCAGGCAGGGCCATGACGTGTCGTGCCATTGCCAAGTGTGTTTCTTCTCCTTTCCCTCGAGATATCATCAGATAAAATAAATCCTTGACTCTTCTATTCTGACTCTGACTACTTGCCTTCACTTGGATTTCCTTTCCACTTTCCTCACGCAATACTACCTTTGTTACACATACAGTACAGTACATACCTAATGCATTTCATTCTATCTAGCTACTATATACAGATAGCTCAACTCACCCTCCATTCCCAATCCCAACGCAATCCTAGAATCGTAGCAGCGGTATGTATTTTATTAAGTAAATAACTATGTTCGTTTTCTTTTGGGATAACCTGAAGAGTAAACATCGCATCGAGATAAGTAAGAACTAGAGTGGAATGAAATGGAATGGAAAGTACTGAAAGTAGGAATAATATTTAGTTGTGCATTGAAATTTTAGTTACAGAATGGCTTTCCACTTTTTGTGTCTATTTGTATAGGGAAAGGGAAATAATAAACTCAAAGTGTAGCTTTACTTTGCATATCTGTATTTCTTAAGTTAAGCGTGAGGAATATCCTAGCATTAGTAGACATATATCAGTAAGTAGATGTTTATGAAAGAAAAGAAAGGAAGAATGGAATATGAATTGCAAAAGATGTGTCTGGGGTAGTAATTTATGTTTATTATTACTCTGGGAAAAGTGCTACATAGCTTTTAATGCCCCAGAAGCCTAAAATGAACCAAAAAGTGTCATAATGGGCCTGATGAGGTCTTTAAAGAGCCTACAAAAATTACAAGTCCGCCTGTTTGAATGCGAGTACAAAGTGAACACACTTCTGGATGGGTTGGTTGGTGTTGGTTGGTTAGAAAAGTCAAAGTCAAGTAATGAATCAGTTCGGTTCGGCGCTAGTGTACTTATATATTTTATAGGTACATAATAATATGCCCTTTCAGGGTTGCTTTATATCTGTGTAGTAAGTAGAAAGTTATAAATGTGTCTCTGTTATGTAATGTCTGACTGGATTTCCCTGTTACTTTATATTACAGTGAAAGAAGGAGCGGCTGAGAATGGAGTTGACGTAAAAGTTGAAGTGGCTGCTGCTGCGGGCTTGTCGTCGGCTCAAACTGAACAAACCCTTGCAGACTCGACTACAGAGTAAAATATACGGAAAATTCCAAAATACTTCTACATATACTAAAATATAATACTATATACCTACAGCCTACAGCTCGTATATCTGATCTGGTTTGGTTTTTGGTTCTATTCTATTCTAGTATGCATATAGTGTTATGTGAGCTTGGATTGGCTTATTCACTCTTGCTAAGTTTAACTTTAACTTTACCTTCTACTTTCTACCTATCTCTCAGTAAAGTTCTATCTCTGCGTATAAGTATTCTATAGTATATTGTATACTTCACTTTCTATCCCTAGAGCAGTTGACGTGACAGAAGAGTAGACGAGAACAGAACAGAGTTGACTGTGCTTTCTTTAGTTCAGTTCACTCCAGTTTCCTCCAATATTTCATACTAGTTGAGTTTGACTTACTTGAGTTGAGTCTGAGTGACTAATACTTTTATGTATGTATGCAGTGCACTAACTCGCTTCGCTTCAATACACTTAGTTGGCATTCACTTACAATAATACACATGTATATGTCATGGGCTCATGTGTAATATAAATAGTATATTAGATAAAAATACTGTAGATTCTGTTTTTTCAGAAAAACAAAATCTTTTCAGGGTAAAAATTAATAAATATGAAATCTTGCTGGGTTCTTCAAGAATATTATGTAACATGCTATAAGTAGGTTTAAAGATACATTTTATAGCAAAATATCTCATACACAATAAATTGGGTTGATAAATTTTTGAAATTTTGGATTCAGCACATAGACTTGAAAATTTTTGAAAATGTTGTTTAAAAATTCGAATATCCCAAGTGTAGACATAAAAATAGAAGAAACAATGGATAAACTTTCTCTTTTCTGCTTTCACTAGCAACAAGGGCAGCATTTTTCAATTATATTAATTTTTGGCCTGGATATCTATCTGCCCATGGATTCTTGCAAATGTGAAAACTAGGAGAAAGTTTAGACATTACTTAATAAATACACCACCAAGAAGATACACTTAAAGTATATCTTTAAAACGAATTAAATATTTAGATTTTTTTGTCTTCTCGCCAAATATCCTTGAGAAAATAAATATCACGCCAAAATTTGGAGCTCGAAGCTCAATTAAACTTTAGCACGTTGTACGTATGTGCCTACGACATATACATGCCTATAGTATTTTCTGTACCCTATTATAGATTGAATTTCACTGTCTACTATGTACACTTACTACACAGTAGTCTTTCTATGATGTGATGCGATGCAATGTAAGTAGAGACTAGAGAATATGACACACACTTAAACCAGCTCTATCTCTAATAGGAATAGTAAAAGTATAAATTTAAGTACATATCTGTGTAGTTCTACTCTATTTAACAGCATTTCTAGTAGGTAGTTACTACTAACACAAGTAGACTCGTAGACTGACATGGCTATGACATGACATAACTGCAAATATAAATTCTTATAAATTGGAATGAGTATTTACACACTTAGAAGTATATAAACTCAAACTCTAGTAGTAAATGGTAGTAAATAAGGTGTACTGTACTGTACTGTAAGTACATAGCTTACAATATAATAGTAAGTCTCTAACACTAACACTAACTCTAGTTTCTAGATGTTACACATGCACAGACAGAGACTGAATATAAGTAGATGATAGAGTAGGAGGAAGAAGGAAGGGAAAATATCTTTCTTAGGCTCAACTTGTGTTAGTTGAGTGCTTGAGTCCGTTGAGTTGGGCTGAGTAGAGTAGAGTTGAAGGAGATCGATGGATCGATGATGAGTCTTTGCCTCGGTTAAGATGAACCCGTGCTTTCTAAATCTATCCGATCTCGTCTCATTCTCATCTCTTGTTCTTGCTTATCCTTTTAGTCCTCTTCTTTACTATCTATCTACTATTCAGCTTCTAATTTCAGAGAGAACAAGAACAAGAACCAGAGCCAGACAGATCCTAATCCTAACACAGAAACCAATATCTATCTAACTCTTTTCTCCATCCCATAAGCCATAAATACACAAACAAAACAATCTCATAACTTTTATTGTAGAAAAGTTATTACCCATAACCATACCTCTATATAAAGTAACAAGTAGTCAGTCAGTACGGCAACTCGTTAGCTTAACGTGCAACACAGTAAAACAAAGAAACGTAAATTATTTCCCCCTTTCAAATATGTTTTCCGTAATAATTAATTATAAGTACAGTAGAAAGAAAGCTAAAGTTTCTCTGCAACGCAACATCTGGTCTGGCTGGAGATATGAACATTCATTTTCATTTTCACAATCCCAGACCAAACCAGCCAGGCGAGGAATTAAATCAGTCAACAAAGAAAATACCTTATGTATCGTAGGGTTTATTGAAGAAGAGAAACAATTGAAAGATTCAATTCAAACTCCTGTTGTGTGGAATGGAACAGTAATACAAAAGGAGCATTGTGTGTTGTGTTATGTTATGTTACTTTCTTCGGCATTAAAGAAATTCCAAACTTTTCCCT
>JAQFYC010003650.1:0-19960 GCA_034694165.1 Tomocerus mixtus
CGGGTTAATACCAAACACATTACGTCAGCGCTAGTTGGTCATCGGTTTCAACAACATTTTGTTAATAAGAAACATTTCATAATTTTGTGATTACGACGATACAGGAGGACATCCGTTTGCACCGGTTTATTACTTTTTGATCGTTGTGTTTGCTTTGAATCACCATTGTTTATTACAGTTTCACGTAAAGATTTAATTAATGATTGGTAAACTATAAATATGCCAATACTTCTCAAACAGCAAAAATTGTATCGCATTTACCTGTCGATCATCCGGCATCCGTGAGAGCAAGCGAATGTCAAAGAGCGATAAGGATACTATAGAAGATAAAATATGCACAGTTACGTTTATTGCTGACGTCCAACAACAAAGTCTCATCTCTGGCCTGGCACCCTACACTTTCAGTATTAAATAAATTGTATTGTTGGTTATTTTGCATATAATAATTTGTAAATATTAATGATTAAGCATCCTATTAGGCGCTTACAGATTGAAACGTAGATTGGTCATAATGATAACAAACAAAACGTAGCTATCTATTTATTACGATCATCACAATAACACATCTAATATGTATTAGTTCTCTTTATTTACATATTTGCATGTTGTTATTTCTACAAAATATTTGCTATGCGTTATACATTTGTTAGCACAAAGCAGACGTAAGTAGTAGGTATAGGTATGTATGGCAAAGCAAAAAAACAGGCAGTAATGTAAGAATGAACGCCCTACCCAGACTCCAGTCAATATGCAGCTTGTTGATGTTAAATGAATTTCACTGTTACACTGATGTCTGTTCTTTGCATATTTTTTGCAAATAAATAGTAGGTATTTGCTTTACCTTGATAAAGAAAAACGGTTTGCTCGACACTTGTTTAGTAAATGATTGATATGATGAGCACAGAACAGAGCAATGAAGAATCCTGACTTCCTTCATTTGATAAGGTTAATCTGGAATGGGAAAAGCTGCATATGCATTATTGAGGTACCTACCATTATATGGATTTGTAGCCAACTAATGCCTATCAGTGTGGATTAGGCTTTGTTTTCGCAAGTGTGCATGCTACAGAGTACGGAGGCTTAAAGTTGTCAAGGATTTATTGCGAATCATTGCATCACTGCTTCGACAGATACTATACAGTGATACAGCTACCTAAAATACTGTGGGGAAACAGCATTCCTGGACTGAAAGAAAATTCATTGTAATTATAAAAGTTCTACATAACCGGTTTACGTATATGGTTGTTAGTCGTCCAAAATCTTGACAATTATGACGAATTTAACGAACCAGTTTAGTGGGCAGTCTTGGATATATTTACAAACCATATCATCAACTCCAGATACACCAATCGATGATGATAATGATAATAGTGGACCAAAAGTCAGGTTAGTAACGAAGTCAAGTTAATAATCCTTAAAATTTTAGAATTATACAATCAGAATAGAAAATAACTAACATGAATATTTTATCTTTGCAGCCCAATCCTCATATTTTTCTTATTTCTCATTCTGGACGCTTTCATTATTGCTGCATTCTACTTCTGCTATTTCATGCGTACAAGATCAAGGAAACCTCATTCAGACCAAGTTCAAGGTAAGTGCACATTAATTACATTATTTACTTAAGTGGTAATTGTTTACTTTGTACCTAAAATTTTTTTGTAAATATTTCTCTATTTCAAATTGCAATAGATAAACCTCCCCCGTATCAAATTGCTGTTATGGAAAGCGGCTACCCACCAGTAAAAATTTCGGATGAAGAATCCAGCGAACTTCCTTCTTACAATGACACAGTGACGAGGAATACAAATCTCTATCTGTCTCAACTACAAGTAAGGGATTTACAGATAGACATGACTGTTAAGATGACCTAACTTAAGTATTTATTATATTTCTACTAAGTACTATAATTTGTATAAATATAATATTAGCATGCATAGCCATATACTATGTAAAGTGTGCTCATCCTCAGTGTAGGTACTGTGTAATGTTATATTGTTCATGTTTTTTACCTAAAGTACCAATTATCGATATTCATTGTAAGAAATGTTAAAGTATTCGTATATCCTTGTTATATGACAAAAGCTGTGATTAATGCATATTTTTTACTAAAATTTCATATAAATACAGAATGTAAATATAAAATATCTTGTAGTAGTTTCTTAATTGATATAGTATTTATCTGTATTGTTAGTCTGGTTATAGCTTAATAATAATTGTAGCCATACGATACTTACTTATTTAGTACTTGTACTGATATACAGTACTTAGTTAATGATGTTAATTTTTGTATAGGTATATAGAACGGTATATGATGTGTTAAAAATTTGGTACAATAAAAACTTATAGTCTGAGATTGTAAAAGTATTCTAGTTCTTATTTTAGAAACTGTTTCATTACTACCGTATATAAATTAAAACGTTGTTGTGTGAAAATATTAAAGTGGCACGTTGAGGGGCAATACAAACTTACGAATAAGTATTAGTATAATATATGTATGTTTATGCTGTTAATTTAGTTTAACTGAATGCATAAGTATTAAAGTATTTACAATACCGAAACACTTCCAGGAATCAAATAGTATACATGCAACAAGCAGAATTCATGCATATTTGTTGTGTAACAGAATCAACTTTAGCCAAATCTGCTAAATCCAAATATATGCACCTTGTTCATACATATTTTTATAACGAAAATGTAATAAAATATATTTACTCGCTAGTCGCTACCTTTCAGACTACTTCGCTATCAGTGTTCTTATTTTGCCGTCTCGTAGGTAGCTAATAAATACGTTGTTCCACATTAGGATATCACTAATGCCTGCACTGCAATATTTTTTCCAATACTTGCCATTAATTTAATTTAGCTCAATGTGTCAAATACTAGATAGTTAAACTCTATACATATACATGCGTAATATTTTAAAAAATACAGATAAACCGAATTGTAGACAGAGGGTTAATTTTCATCGATTTTATTTTTGCGAGCAATCAAGTTGGAGAAAATATTTTAGTCTGCGGTTTCGTATCCCAAGCTTTCCTAACTTTCTGGTTTAAGATGTCATCATGAGCTGCAGATGTGCTTAGGGCACCAACAAATCCTCTATGAAATCGTGTCATCCTATTATATTTTTTCCACTTATTTTTTATGTAAACAATTCCTGGATGCACAAATGGCTCCAACTCTGATGTAAGGTTTGTCCTTCCTGTAAAAATCATTCTTTATGTTAGGCAAATATTTACATGGATTGATATATCATTATCCTGTACACACAATGCCGTTCTTTGCAAAAGGTTTAGCTAAATCAAGAAGTACCTGTTAGGAAACTGACAACTGTTCCAACAAATACAGTCACACCCAAGCCAATCAGCGGAAACATCAAGTAAGACACAGTGTATATTTTCTTTGGCCATTTTCTAAGGAACAAGGGTAGGTATGTATTTAAATAATGTAAGTTTTAGGTTACGAAGAATGCAGTTTCTTGTCAAATTTATGGTTAAATAAATATTAGTGTTCTTACAGCTCTGGTAAAAGTACAGTACGGTTGACAAACAAATATGCTGCAGTCATATTCGCCGATTCCATAGTTTTATTACTGCACCCAGACACACTGAAGGGCAAATGTGGCTCACGCCTTCCAAGTATTAAACTCCCAATGCTTATTGAAAATGTACATATATGGCCGGAGAACATGCCAATAATGGCTCCCTATGAAATTATGTTAAGTAATTATTCAATAGTCACCCTTACTTCTAATACTCCAATTGTAATGGCTGTAATTAAGATATGTGACTGTCTAAAAGAAGGCTAAGACAATACTTACACAGGAAAATATAAGTAAGTGATGAACAATATGCCATTACATTCACATTCACACGACAATTATTGTCTATCTATGAGGTAAATAATATAATATTTTCATTACATGGGCATTTGTAAAGGGATTAAGAATCCCCAATACAAAGACTCCTAGCAAAGGTCCAGCAACTGAGCCATTAACTGTCAAGGCGGCTGTCAAAACTCCGCCAAACTGTCCTGCACCGAAACCAACTCCGATGGACAGGAGTCCATACATAAGTCCTTTAACAAATTGACAATTAGTATGTAAGTATTAGTACTCCATTTTTCGTCTTAAGAACGCTGCTTGTCTCCATTAAACCTTACCTAACAACTTTGTGACAACTCCTTGCTGTCTCTCATTCATGGTAGAAAAATATGGTCTATCTTTACAAAAGTCTACCCACGTAACAGCAGCCAGGGAATTTAGAGCAGAAGACACTGTGCTATAAAGATCAAATTTATGGGATCTCTTATTTTTAAGGTTAGGTGGGGTAAAATTCGATAACATTATTACGGATTCCCTTAAATCTTATAATGCTGTTTAACCTTAGGGCTCCTGAAAAAAGACATGCGATAAAAAGTCCAAGCAAACCACTGATGGGTGATAGGAACTCTAAGACAAAATAAGGAACGATTTGGTCGTAAGCTTTAATGCGACCTAAAGCCATTGGGTCGCAGTCGGCGTAATTTGCATACGCAGCCATCCCAGCTAAAACGGCTAGAAGCATCGAAAAGGCCATTAAAGGAGCAGTAAGAAATAAAGTCCTATTAGTAATACACAGAAAAATTAATAAAAATTAAATCAACATAGTAAATCTGTGGGGAACATAAATTTGGTGGGTCAAAGAGTATTAATATCTGTACATACTTAAACGCGTTTTGTAAAGAACTCATGCTGCAATATCGCTGAACAGTTGTTTGATGGCATCCATAAGAACTTAGCCAAAATATCGCATGGCCGAAAAATATATTTAAAGTAGAATGCCGAAGGAAAGGATCTAATTTAAAACTTTGGAAATCAAGAAAGAAATCATTTGGATTATAGAAAAAGGTCTTGGTACCAGTGGGTGGAGAAATCGGCATCCAAATGCTTATTTCGCTAATAGAAATAGCCAAAAATTATTAAAAAGTATCATAAAATATAGAAAATATCTGTGCATCCACTACACAATTAGCAGCTTAATGAAAGTATCCAACCGTAGTTAAAATTAATCGATTTTCACCACCCTTCCACCAGTACAATGATAATTTTAACATACTATTTATATTATGGATAGGTATTTTAGAATATGTACTGCATAAACTGTAGACGCTGATGATCTTCAATAATTTTTACTACATTAGCCATCCCTCCAACGAGTTTTGACCCTTTTATGATTATTGAAATCAGTCCCAGAAACATGATTACCACTTGGAACTAGATCAGATTGAAAGAATTTTTCAGTTTATACCATTAAGCATTTGATTTTACTGCATACTTAATTTTACATTTAATAGTATTACACAGTGCATTTTTTAGTGTTCAAAAGTGTAAAGTAACTCACAACATCACTCCATATCACAGCTTTAATACCACCCTGTAATTCATTATGGAAATTATTAGAGTACGTATGCAATTTTACCTTTCACTTTCATGAGACATTTCATAAAAAAACTAACCATTGAAGTGTAAACAGCTGCACAACCTAAATGTGAAAATAGCAAGATTAGAGCCCAATTTACACTGATTGATTAAGCATGATTAAGTACACTAAGCAACTATTTTAACGATTTATCAGTACCTCCAATGCAAACAATAGAAGCCCATACTGGAAAGTTAATTACTGAATTAAGGGCCAGTGAAGGGGCGTACAGTACTACACCAGAGTACATTGTAATTTGAATTATAAATGTTGCTGAAGCTATTGTCCTAACGGCTCTCGATTGAAATCGATATTCCAGATACTGCAGTCGGTGCAATGGCAATAATTATAAGAATTAAAAAGATTTAAACCAATATACTACCAATCGAGGTAAATAATGGATATCTCATTAGTACTTATTTATTAATATAACGTTTAGTACTCACTTCATATGCACTTGTAAGATTCAAATTGTAAAGTGTAGGCAAGAAGAGAAATCCGCTTAAAGGAATGAAGACGAAAGTTCCATAGATCATTTCAGCCACCATCGTTCCATAAGCGTAGATCTCACCGGAATATCCTATTTTATGTTAAATCCATATTAACAACAATTTTTTTTACGAATGTAGATATTGACCACAAAACGAATGGTTGAATAACCTAATATAGATATTGCTGAAAGGTATGTCGCCATTAGTGAGAATGCGACTGGGATGATTCCCATGCTTCTTCCTCCAACAAGTAAATCCGCATTAGTATTTTGTTTCTTAATGAATGCGTAAAAGACTCCAATCATCACAGATATGAATAATGTACCAACAAATACAAAATAATCTATAGTTCCAAAGGAACCTGCCATATCGGAAAGATATTTTACTTATTCCAAACTTTGAAAGACTTTTATTGTTCTGCTATGTATCACAACTATATTACAGACTAGAAAGTTATAAAATGAGAAAGTAGTAGATGCCAACACTTGAAATTGCACAGAATGCAGAAAGTTTACTTAAATACATACTGCACTGATGACCAGAATATTTAGTACTTCTTCAGTGGCACAGAGATTGACAGTTACTGCACACATTTCCGCCTCGCCCGTCGCCCAAAGATTAAAATAGTATCAGCCAACTAATTTCCTTGTAGGTATGAACTTTTACTTTAAAGGTTTTCAGGAACGTATGTATATTGGTGTGGATTATTTAATCAAACTGTGACGATGCATACCAATACAGCCTTAAGTAAAACATTTATACCAATGTAGCTACTTAGCTACTTAATTATTGGCAGGCAATATATGGGCAATTAAGATAAGATTGTATCTGTAACAGTTTTGTAAGCGATTACTTAAATCACTTACCTATAAGCCTTTTAGCTAACGTAAAGTAGGCAGCTTTAGGCTTGACGATTTCAATCAAATAAAACGATGCTCTATTAAATGTCATGCAGGAGATATCCAATTTTTCAGATTCCAATGCAAAAAGAAAATTCATTCCCTTGAAGAGTTTTTTTCTGAAGGCTTGATGCATATTTTAAGAAGTGTAAAATGATAGCGTGATAAAAGTAACGTTCAGGCCAAATATAGTACCTTAAAGAACATTCATCTAAAATCCAACTGACACACTAATTACGATGCATATCTATAGATGAGATGGACAGTGGGAAACACTGCAGTGACAGGTAGATGACAGGTAATTTCATATTTTGAAGACGAAGTTACGCACATACTACAACAATTGGTGCAGTTGTAGTAATTATGTCAGAAAAATATTGTTCCAATTTCTTTTGTGAGACGCTTTATGTACTTTATTGACCTAAAGTCGATAGTCATATATGTTTGTTAAAAATGTCAATGCATGGCATACATTACGAATCTAGCCATTAAATATAAGACTTTACCTCATCCAAATATCTATATATACCTAATATTCTTGACTTACTGATACTGATACTTAATACAAATACAAATTGATAATATAATTGTACAAAAAAATCATAAAAGCTTGCAAATTGCAGTAAGACACATAGATAAGTTGATAAAATACACTCTTAAGCTGTTAGTGTGTTGTATCCTCTGTTTGTGTGCTAGAGGTATACAAATATTATAGTACTTCATATATGTTTTATGTGAATAAAATATATTATCTGTATTAGTATGTATGTATGTCTTTTATACTTACGTAGTAGATAGGAATTAGCTTTTTAAATCTGTCTTGAACTCACGGATTTTTAAAGCATTTTAGTACTGCATGTTTGCATGTAGTACTAAAATATTTACATAGGTATGCCGAAATAAGCTGTACTAATTTCCATTAGCAACTGCACCGTAGCGTTGAACGAAAGCTTTAATTTAGAATAACAAACTAATAATATGCATCAAAAGCTAATACTAAGTGAATTTAAGATAAGCTTTAATGAACACTGGAATTAGTGAGAATTCAGTAAATCTGGCTGGCTGGTACAGGTATGTGGGTTTATTTCCATTTGGAAGAAGGGAAATGAAATAAATTCCCTTTGGCATACGACATGTGAGAAGAAGCACTAGATATTGGTCATTGGATACAAACTGTTCCATAGTCAGACGGGTCGTGAGTTTGATTTCTTCAATATTCTCTCTTCCGAAAGATGTAAATAAATGTAACTAAACTAATTTACATTAATAACTTTTACATACAAGTCAATGCTTTAATTATTCTTATTATAATTTTGAAATAAATATCCTATGTAAATAATTTGTGTTAATACTTCATTATTTTTATGTCTTTTTACATAAGCTGTCGCTGTATGTACCAGTATCAAATTCTCCGTTCTGCAAATATAAGAGTTTCTGGTGTATTTCTGGAAAAACATAACAAGCAATCGTTCTTGAGAAGCCCAATTCTACGTTATCTGTAAGCCACACTATATTTAATTCGGTTATTGTAAATAGTATATTTGTGCTGCACATAAGTAGGTAGATTAAAATTGTTTTTGCTTGTTGACCTAGCAGGTAGTACTGATAGTAATTTTCATTTTGGTTATATTTATATGTAAATAGGCATTATGCAATAGATTTTATTTTATTAAATCTTATTATTTTGTAGATTGCTGTTTCCGCATGCCCTTCTTTGTTGGGATTACTTACTTAAAATTAGTAAATAGTTATTATTGTAATGGAGTGCTCACCTAAGTGCATAATATAGTCTGCAAATTAAGTGTTACAAAACACGACTAAAATTTCATGAACTAAATGCCATATTTTGAATTACCACTTATTACTTATTAGTGAACTATTCGTTAATACTTAATCTACTAAATTGATTTTACTGTTTCGAAGATACAATTGCGCTTCAAATCACCATAACGGATTTGAATTCTATTTGCAAAAATGTTCATATTAGTACTTAATTATGCTTTCTAGCCTGTTCCGTACTTGTCATTGTAGAGACTGCGTAATTGTATGTTAAAATATGCTCAGGGCCCTGAACGGCCTAGATGTAAATATTTAGCTTGACTACCTATGTACGTTTTACGTAATATGTTACATGTTTACTTAAAATTGTAATTGCCAATAATTACTACCAGTATAGTAATGTCATTGTTATCTACAATCAATTTTGGTACTACAAATAATAGAACAACTATACATGGATAACGTAAAATTAAGCACGCTTTTTAAGTCTTTAGTTAATAGCTAATTAGATAATATAGGTACGTGAATGTGTAAAACTACTTATTTTTACGCCTACAATATACTATTATATACACCTACACTGTTAGAGTTAATATATCATGCCCATATTATGTCTTTTAATAATTGCATTATGTTTCGTGTATACACTGTAATAACAATTTTTGCATCATTATCTTACTATTATTATTGTGTTTACGATATCTCACCAAGCTCAAGACAATCGTCATCATCAGATACAGCAAATTCTCCAATGGCAGCGGCTCATAATAGGGATAAATGCGTATTTTGCAAAATCGCTGATGGCAAAGAAAAAAATACAATCTTTTTCGAAGTAAGTCCATAATGTATTTGCAAATACTTTTCTAAATTATATAGAATAATTTTATATGTACGTATTAATGCATAATGTATCTCTCCTACATTATCACATATTAAGTAAATAGGCTATATTAGATGAGTTTCACATACTTTCACTTACATTTACAGTATAAAGTGTTCGGTGAAAGCAAACTGTTAATTGTAATACAAATTACTACGTGGACTATGACTAGGAATTGACCTATTTAATAATAAATAATGTTTAAAATGTATAGTAGGAATAATATGCTTACTCGTATCTTCTTATAGGATGAAGAGGTAATTGTGTTTGAAGATATTAGACCGGCCGCAAAATATCATTTGCTAGTAATTCCGAAAGAACATATCAAAGATAGCAAGTCCCTTGTACCTGATCAGTTAAACTTATTGGACAGAATGATTGAAGTTGGGAACAAAGTTTTGAGTGAGAAACTTGCATCTGATTCTAGTATTGATGCTAGTAAAGTACAGAAAGTTACGGGCTTTCACTGGCCACCCTTTCACACAGTATCTCATCTCCATTTGCATGTTATTGCACCGTCTGACCAAATGAGTTTCTTGGCAAGAACTATTTTTAGACCGAATAGCATGTGGTTTGTTACGGTAAGGTATTCCATATGGGGATAATCTTCATTATTCTTATTCTCAATTATAAAACACATTAGTATTCAATAGCATATCAAAGATAATGTCTGTTAAAGGATTATTTATCTTTATTTAGCCCGAATATGTACGCGATCGCCTGGTTAACATGGACAAGAATTCGCCATCAGGAAAGGCTTTGTGATTACTGATTAATAATTTTGCCTGATCTGTCATTAAAGAATTGCTAATTCAATGTGAGATTTAAGCCAAAGAAAAAAAATAATTACTATATATATAATAATGTGTTATTGTACCAGTGAAAAGCTATATAAAAGCTAGCCATGACCTTCAGACTGCAGTATAATTTTACTTTTCCCAAATTGTACATTAATAAAAACTTTTATAAATCAGAAATTCCAAGATTGATTTAATTAGTTACTTTTGTTAAAAGAAAACTTGTCAAGCAATAAAACATAAAAGTTGAACTTTTCTTTTTCATTGAACTGGAGCGATCTAGCATTATTAGTTTAGCATGGGAACATTTCGATTTCTACAACAAGCACTATTTTAAAAATCAAATATAACTGTATATATAATATAGAATCTAGTAGTTATATACTTAATAGGGTAATTGAATAAAATGAGTAATTATTTATTCATCATCATAATAACTTGTAAAGACTGTTAGTAATTTCATGATTGTGTGCGTAGCAGTATGCAACTGCAATATTAGAGAAAATTTAGGTAGCAGGGTTTGGGCAGGACAATTATTACTAAATGCATATACACTGTTTATATTACATAGCATGCCACTGTTAACTAGTTAGTTAGTTAATTATGCACCCAAGTTGCTACATGAATATGAATCTTCACAATGATACTATACTTCAATTTATGGCTACAAAGCTTACGTATACTATGTTGAATTTATTAATCGCTTGAAAACAATTTTTGAATTAAACACTCCCGTAGGTACTGTCTCGTCCCGTGTACTACGTTAATTGCACTTTGTATTGTAGGCGGCATAATTAATTGTGTCTTCTTTTATTCAGTTATCTTCAGGCGTGTGTCCACAAAGCGCACCCCATTAATTAGCCCGCAGAAGAGCAAGCTGAACAAACCTATATATTTATTTGTATAGGACAGACAGGACAGGGCTAGGATAGGTAGGACATAACTAGGATCAGCACGACCGCCCCAGGAAATGGAAATTCTTGGGTTACCATTGCAAAATCCATGTCAATTTTGTAAAATAGCTGCACATCAAAGTACTAATCCCGAAGATGTATTATTCGAAGTAAGTTGTAGAAGTTGTGTCCATTTGACTATCAACTAAAGAGTTTTAAAATATCGGAAAAGAGAATATCCGTGGTAGACTGAGGTCAAAAGTAAAAGTGGGATTAAATATTTTAATATAATAATGTATGTAAGACTTGTATGCAAGTGGCAGTGTTGAGTGTGGGTAGTGGGAAGTGGGTACTGGCTTAAACGAAAATTAAATTATTTGTTTTTTTAATTAGGATGAAGAAATAATTGTATTTCCCGACCGTAGCGGCGCTGCCACTCATCATCTTCTTGTAGTTCCAAAGACACACATTGATGATTGCCGGTGTCTTACCCTGGAACATCTGTCATTGTTAAATCGACTTGTGGAAACTGGGAAATCAGTTATGGAAAGTAGATTAAGTACAAGCGTAGACAATAACTGCTGTGGGATATCCTCAAATCCTGGACTGGACGATATCAAAATGGGATTTCATTATCCACCTTTTATTTCCGTGCCACATCTTCATTTACACGTCATTGCCCCTTATTCTCAACTGAAAGGACGCAAACGAGAGAAGTTTTCCCCTGAGGCCTACTGGTTTGTATCGGTAATACAAAATTACATTTTATATTTACTACATACTAAATAATTAAATTCTCACTTCGTACCAATTTCTCCTATTCCTTTTCCAATGGAACACGGATAACTCATGCTGTAGCATGCATGAGGATACATTTCTTACCTCTCTGATTCTAACCAACGTGTTATTATGTTAGCTACACAACTGCATGCAATTTTCCAATTATAAATTGGCAAATTGGTTCTTTCCTTGGGCTTTCAAGGAGTATGGCCATATGTAACAGATATACTTGTTTTTACAATCTGTAAATAAGTCAACTTATGGGAATGGGAACTACGACAAAACATGTTCTTGCACTTGTGACTGTGACAATTTATTTGATCTTTAAAACCCATATCAATGTTTATATTGCTAATAATGTCTTCTTTGCTTTGTTTTTAGCCTGAATTTGTGAAATACCAAATAGAGAAATGTGGAGGCTGCATTACTACTACTTCTGCAGAAAATGCAACAATATACGAGGAATTAGAAAAGCGCTTGCAGAACAGAAGATGTGTGTAATTGTACGAGTGTGTATGTAGTATATATTATATTGACTTTTAATTACTATTATCATTTTTATTCCACAGTAGAATTGATTAATTCTTGGCTACGAATCTCAATTGTAAAAAAGCTGCGTGCTCAAGCACCAGCGTTTTTACTTTTTCTTTACGAGTAGTGGTCATTGTACTTTTGTAACTACACTAATATATACCACAGTGCTTGTACTGGTGCTCTTAAATTAATAAAAGCCGTATAATTTTGTACTGCCATTTAAAACTATAGATATTAATTTAATAGAGTATGTAAATAGTACTTACTAATACTACATGCATATTATGCATATCAATACATAAGATAAGGACAATCTGTTTTGTAGACCAACGAATTTGTGTATTTGATTTAGGTAAACTTATCTAAACGGGCAATTCATTCCCCAGCGATTTCTATTCTGCAATTTTCTCTGCATTCATATGAGTATACGTAAATAATTGTAGTGCATAGTTTTAGACGAATAGCTTAAAAAGCTTATGATAAATATACTATTCGCCTACTATGCTATAAACACAAGTTTGACAAGCTTACATTGCATTGCTAAAATACTTCATATTTATGTAAATATGCTCCTGAGTAAACACCCACTTGAATTATTCTGATACTACGAGCTACTAGTATATTTATGACTACATGCATATTATCTTATCTTCAACTGAATTCATAGATAAGGATTTCTTTGAAATAGTCTGTTTTAAGGTATACTTACATTATTGTAATCATCTTGTTGAGTATATTGTGAAGAATAAGTTTGTTGTAGTTCTGAAATAAAAGACGCAGAACAACGACCAACTCTAACGCAGCAGCAAGACCATACTTAATTGTTTGAAGACATTTAATGTAAGCACTGCCATTGCCCCGTACTTTCGTCTCGCGTATTATTTACACTTTTATTCAGTTACTTATCCTCAGCCGTGACCGAATACTTTTAATTAGCAGCAGGCTGAACAGAAACATATACTTAATACTATAAGACAGACAGGATATATAAGGACCTAACCAGAACGAGAACGGCCAAGGAAATGGAAGTTTTTGGGTTCCGATTGCAAAATCCATGTAGATTTTGTAACATAGCTGCACATCGAAGCACAAATCCCCAAGATGCAATATTATTCGAAGTAAGTTACACTAGAAAGGTATATTCATATGACCATTTAGCTATTATGTGCTAGCAAGAGAGAAACGTATATAGTCCATATCATTGGTGCTAGCACACAACCACCTTGAATCAACAATGCTGCAATGGCCAATATTGGCCAAGTCAGAATTATAACCAATACTATGGCTTGGCTTGTATATCAATGGGTAGGGTACCGGTTTGGTATGTAAATTTTGAATTAATAAATTGCTTGCGTTTTAGGATGAAGAAATAATTGCATTTCATGACCGTAAAGGTGCTGCTGCCCACCATCTTCTTGTTGTTCCAAAGACACACATTAATGATTGCCGATGTCTTACCCGGGAACATCTGCCATTGTTAAATCGACTTGTGGAAACGGGGATATCAGTTATGGAAAGCAGATTACGTACAAGCGTAAACAATAACGGCTGTGGGATAACCTCAAATCCTGGACTGGACGATATCAAAATGGGGTTTCATTATCCACCTTTTATTTCCGTGCCACATCTGCATTTACATGTAATTGCGCCTTATTCTCAACTGAAACGAGACAAACGGAGGAAATTTTCCCCCGAGGACTACCAGTTTGTATCGGTAAGACAAAACTAAATAATACATAGAAATTTTACAGTTTCCGTTAGGCACCTTATCAGTTTGCCAATTACCTAGTATACTTAGTATTGTTGATTGTTCCTTTTCCAATGGCCACCTAGCTATTTATTGTGAAACAATTACATTAGTACTTAAATAGTTGGTTGCACACATTGCACATTAGTACTTTGAGTAGTTAAGCCTAACTTGCCTAACACAATCTTTCACTCTAGCTCGCATGTAAGTATCTGAGTTACAATTGCAAGCACTTTTCAAATTGGCAAATTGGTCCCTTACGTGTGCGATTTAAATGATTTTAGGACAATGCTACAATTTGGTTATTACAAATGAGTTGCTACATACAAACATTTGTATGTAGTATTTACATTTACATACCCCTTTTCCGTCTTTACAATATTCTATAAGTTCATCCTTACTGCAAGTTAGGATTTACTTCTCCAGACTATGTTGTAAAGTCAATTTTGGATGGGAACAATGGAACGGAACAATGCGTAATATTATGCTTGTAACAATTTATTTGATCTTTAAAATCGACATTAGTGTTTATAGAGATAATAATTCTTCTTTGATTTTGTTTTTAGCCTGAATTTGTGAAATATCAGATAGAAAAACGTGGAGGCCGCATTCCTACTGCTTCTGGGCAAAATGCAACTATCTACAGGAAATTAGAAATGCGTTTGCAAGAGAAGTTAGAAAAACGGTTTCAGAACAGAAGACGTTACTAATTGTATAAGTTTTACTTGTTCTATATATTTTGACTTATTATTTTTTTATTCACAAGTAATGATCATTTTTAATATGCGGAATTTGAAAGTTTTTGTGATCCATTTTTGTCATTTTATGGTCGTTTAAATTACTAGCCTTTTTATTTCACAGTAAACATTAGTATAGTACACGTATACTGGTGCTCTTAAAAATTAAATAAAAACCGTATAATTTTGTACTACCATGTATATTTTACCTGGCCTTTGGATTTTAATACACTTATAGCATAACATCATGTACACTACACACACAATTGATTACGTGATATATTTATTAGCACATAGTTGATTGATGTATTTTTTAAGCTTTTACAAGCATGCATACAGATATCATGTATTGGTAGATTAGCAAATGGTCAATTTCTTAGCAAATTTAATAGGTAGTATATCATAGCTAGCAAACCGTTCAGTCAAGCTCATTTACCTAACCAATGGAAGACGAAAATTCTTGATATACCTGATTGCAAAACTACAAAAGTGTGTTATATTCCCCGATGCCCGAAGCAAATCTTCAGGCATCGGGAAATATAAGTTGCGATTTGTGTGGTTAGCCAAAGCTCCGAATCCGAATTTCAGTTTGCCGATGCACGTTGTTTATGGTTATGGTTATGCTATGAGTAGGAGTAAACAAATCTTTAGCCGTATGTGTGGTATTTGTAAAACAATTTCAGGATTCATGTTGTGTACGTACGTACTATAAGATAATTTTATGATCCATTCTACACTTATCAAAAGGAGCTGCCTTCAATATAAAACTACAGGATGACAGGTACGTTAATTGTTAACTGATAATTATGTGGGATGATACTTGAATTCGTTCCTATGTTTACATCCTAAAACCAGTTGTTTTTCTCTTACGTAACTATTATTAAAGTGTGTGATATATTTTTCTATGGTACAGTATTTTACGTAAGCAACTTAATAAGTGGCAAAACTTGTAATATTGTAATTATAGGTATAATGGGGGTGGTAGATGGTACTAAACGTACTTGCACCACACTATACACCGATAGGTCGACACATGTATGTGGGCATTGCATAGGTATTTACTAGAATATGAATAGGCGATATTTTGTATGGAAAATTCATGCTGGCTATTATTTACATTTGAAACTTTGGCTATACGAAAGCAATAGTTGGTGTTGGTAGGCTTACATTCAACAGGAAATATACGTAGGTACTATTGGCTAGCTCATTAATTAGCAATCAGTTAACTAATATATAAATAGTATACCTATGACCTATATAAATGGAACTTTACGGATGGTAAGCTAATAAGCAAAGTAGTGAACACTGCAGATAATTAAGTAGTTGAAGTACGTTTGTATGTACTACATAACTATTGCACATATATATATATATATATATATATAATATATACTATATATATACATATATAATATGTATTTCAATGGTTCTCCAGCACTTCAACGTAACATTATATCATGCCATACCGGTCGGATGATATGGCTGGAACTGGAATGACTTGCTACTTCTTTGATATTTTCCCCTGCCATGATTGCAGTAAACTTGAATACGTGTTTTTCGTCTTCCTACCTAGAAGTACTAAGATTTACTCTCCAGTACCATTAAAATTACAAGAGAAAAGAGTCGCATAGTACATTAAGTTGTACTGTATGCTATAAGTACTTGACTACTAGTGTGGGAATGCCGGGGCCAGGTATACAATAAGTACATACAAACTCATCTTGTAGCCTTGCGAATCACAACTTTAATAACTACTCTGTAACATTCCTTATCTGCTGTCTTCTTACATCTGGAGTCTACTGGTGCTGACAAGCATTACATAAAATCAAAACAGAATCAGGTTAGTAATTTTGGATATTTTTTAAGATTTGTGTAGGTACACAGATAATGCTTAAAAGTATAGGTAATGCAATGAGGGTTCAGGGTTAATGCAATTACTCTTGTTTAGCATTCTCTTTTCCAAAATATTTCTATATAGTATAAGCATACAAGTTTTAGTAGATAATTTTTATACGTACCTATTGCCTACATACTTATGTAGGTGCTTGTGTATTAACATATAATACATAACATAATACAAGTTTGCTTCTGAATATTCGTGGGTTGATTTGGTCTTGGAACAATTTCACCAAGTTAAGCTACATAGTGTAATTGAAAAACAGTAGTATTAAGCTGTTGAATGGACCACAATAAATTTTCCAATTGTAATTCAAGTTGATATGAGTAAGCACATATTTTTATATACGCGTACATGTGTCAGTCAATGCAATAGTAAAGTCTAAATGTATTAAACAGCTCATTTGTTGTTCTGTTCTGCTGCATATAAATCAGTTAGTTAGAGAATGAAATTAACATAAGTATAATTGTTACGATATTTTATCTGTACAGATTGGACGATAGTAAGTGCTGTGATATCAACAGGTGTTGGCATTTTGCTTGCGCTTTATTGGTCTCAGGTAGCGGATATAGCGGAAGAATTGACTACAGCTGAAAATATGGTAAGCAAAACAACATTCTCTCGACTCTGCCTGTCTTACTTAATTTTGATTGTAGTGACTTAAATATGTATGTAAGTTAAGTAGTGTGTGTATATGTTAGTTTATCTATTGCTTTATATGGACACGATATACAAATAATATGCATGCACATAGCACATTATGCACATTAGTATTACATTTTACTAATTTTCAACTATGTATACATATTATGCATAATTAAAAGTCAATAAAGCTAAAGATACTATTTTTGTTCACTTACAGGCTAGCAGTAACGAGACGTGGAAAACTGCTGAAAATGTGTACGAATTCTCGTATACTGACATCGATGGAAAAGAGCAATCAATGGAGAAATATAAGTACATCCCTAATTAAAATGTTATATCGTAGCTCTAGAGATGGCGAGTATATTATTATTCATCAAACTTAACTTTACATTTTTGCTTATTGATTTCTTAATTTAATTTTTGTAGAGGTCATATCATCATAATTGCCAATGTAGCTTCTAAGTGCGGTTTAACTTGTGTAAACTACCAACAATTAACAACCCTGTATGACAAATACTCCGAGTCCGAAGGCCTTAGAATTGTGGCCTTTCCATGCAACCAGTTTGCTGGACAAGAACCCCTAACGGAGCAGCAGATAAAAGAATTTGTGGCAGAATATAATGTCAGTTATGACATGTCCAGCAAAGTTAACGTTAACGGAGCAAATTCCCACCCATTGTGGAACTACCTTAAACAAGAGCAAGGAGGAACTTTAGGCAACTTCATTAAATGGAATTTTACCAAGTTTCTTGTCGACAAAAAGGGAAATGTCGTTACGAGATACGGACCGACGACAAATCCAAAGGTGAATAAGTATAATGATCATGCACAGAATTTAATATTGAAAGTTTCGCATTTGATTTGGTACTAAGCAAAGATAGAGCAGTTTAGTAATTTTTATACTGCCTTTTTAGAAAGAATTAAAATCTTAATTTTATTTATTGCACTTGCAGGATATGGAGAAAGACTTGCTGTTCTACTTTTCTGAATAACCACACTCAGATGAAGATGGCCCACATAGATATTTTACTCTCAATCGAAAATTATTATTTGCATCTGATTTCATTGCTCTGGACGATATTTGGTATTTCAAATCTTTGTATAATTCCCTAAAGTTTGCAATAAATCTTTACTATGATGTGTTACATATGCGATTTTTAAAAATATTATTATATTGAGTCTAATTAAGTAATTCCTAGATCGTTTATTGAACAAAAACATAGTTCATAAGCAGTAAATGTCTAAGGATGGTAGAGAGAAAAGCTCTTAGTGGCAAAATGTTGCCGTGTCTATTGACAAACCATTAGTTTCTCTGTTTTGTCCCAATATGATCCATTTGGATATTCGTAAGCTGCTACTGACTCTTCTTTCATTTCTAAACTGTATCCTGGATCCTAAATTGTAAATAATAGCAACCATTTTAAATCAATATCAAATATAAAACATGACTGAATTTAAATGTTGAGTAACTGTAAGTAGATTTTACCTTTGGTGCTACATAATGAGCTTTAGTAACATTTGGTGGCGAGACAAAATGTTCGTGCAAATGATTTGCCCACTCGATCATTCGATTCGTCTTATCACCCGTAAGACTGATATAATCCCAGATTTGCAAATGTTGAACCATTTCGCATAATCCAATTCCTCCAGCATGGGGACACACAGGTACTAGAATTTATTAACATTTTTAAATAAAAACTAAATACATAGTATAATGCTGTAAAAATAAAAAGCTTGCTGAACCTCCAAATTTTTTGGCCATAAAATAAATGGACAGATTCTCATTGACTCCTCCAACGCGACAAGAATCAATTTGACAAAATGAAATGGCTTGAGCTTGCATCAGTTGTTTAAAAATAACACGATTCTGACACATTTCACCAGTGGCTACCCCAATTCCGTAAGGTCGCAAAGCCTGTTATCATGAAGATAATCATTATTTTAATTAGTCTCCAAATTTTTGGATAGATAGATTTAAAATTGAATCTTTATAGCTTTTACTAGACCTTGGCAATTGTTGCGTGTCCAAGCACATCATCAGGAGATGTGGGTTCCTCAATCCAAAGAGGTTTGAACTCTTTCAAGGCAAGAACCCAATCTATTGATTCTTGTACTTCCCAACGCTGATTTGCGTCGATCATCTAATGTAAGATAATATATTTAGTCATGTACAGATATTTGTATGTAGCTAATATTACAACAATTACAAATTACTAAGGTATGTAGACGTAAGGATGAAATAGTAAGGAAAGTAAAAAATAATTAATTTTACCAGAATACATTGGTCTCCAATTGCATCCCTTACAAGTTTGCATCGGTTTTTGTCATCATCCAGATTTGATCCTACTTTCACCTTAAAGGCATTGAATCCGTTATCCATGTATTCTTTGCACAACTTTTTTATATTTTCGTCACTATA
>JAQFYC010003651.1:0-19959 GCA_034694165.1 Tomocerus mixtus
GAATAGTCTTTTACAGGGAATTCAAAGTCATTTCAACAAACTTTACGTCATGCTGAGTTGAAACACCTAATTGTTTGTTCTTACAAATAGGAAATTACTATCGCAAGGCAAAGTCTGTTATATTCTGTTGGAGAAATGTTGATTCAGCGATGTAAGTTGTGTAACTTTTAAAATCTCTCGAAAATATTCAATGTTTCTATATATGTGTTAATATCTCGTTAAGATTCTTATTCTTGTGTTATGTTTTGATGTGATGTGATATTGATTTTTGTTTATAAGTAGTTTTTCACTCTTTTCCTTCACTCTTCACTAGGGAGAGTTTAGTGAAGGAGATTATTAGAACTTTTAGTTGTATTTGTATTTTGTTACTTAGATATGAGGATTGTGTAATAGTTACTACTTGTGTTTATAAGTTCTTAGCTTAGCTTAGCTTTCCTTCTTTCAGTTGGGTTAAGTTGAGTTGAGGATAGAATGTTGGCGTGAACGTGCACGACCAAAAGCTGAACTGACACTGAGCTCCCGGCAGGATTGTGAGTCTCATTTGACTCACTCGTTCGTTTCTTCTTGCCTTCGTTCTATCGTTCTTCTGCAGTCTACAACAGTACAGAAGTAGTTTCTGTTCTGTTCTCTGCTCTGATGTGGATGTGATGTGAGTCGAAGTCTGTTCAGATGTGTACTGTACTCATGCACTCAACTGAGGGACGGAAAAGGCAACTTTTTGGGATCTATTCTATGTACTAGCGTATTTAGGTATCCTATTGTATATAGTTAGGTACCTACTAGTTTCCCTTGCCTTGCCTTGCAAGGTTCTAGGTTCGTATAACTAAAGTAAGGCTTCATTCAACTATGTACTTGCTTTGACTTGCCTTGCCTGGCCTGGCCTGCTGCATTAGCTTGTTCAGTTCAGTACTGCGTGTTTCTCCTACTTTTTCTATATACTTAAGTTACAAATACTGAAATACTCCAGGAATGGAAGACTAGCCCCGCTTAAGCTATAGGATAACTCTAACTCGTCTGGTCCTATGTATTGTACTTGGAGTATGATAAGTATTCACTTGCTTTTGCCTTTAGTACATAGGTACATTACATACATAAGTAATATAGGTATCCTTATCCTTATTATATGTTAAAGCGTTTCGGCTTGGCTTGGTTCTAGCTCACACAACAGAACACATAAGTTTCCTTATGCCTTTCCTTGCCTTCCTTCATAAGTATAAGCGAAAGCAGCAAAGCAAAGCAACCATTCGCTCGAGAGTGAAGCCACCCTAAAATCTCCGGGAGGTATCTGCCAACCAAGAACCTTGTCCACCAAAACTACGTACTGAGCGAATGGCTTTACATCACATCACTTCTTCTCTTCCACACCAAACTATCCCATCGCATCAGTTAAGTTCCTCTTTCCTATCCAAAGCTATCTTACCATGTCTTTAGATATTACATACATACATACACACTACTTACTACTTATTTTACTTCCAAAGTCGAAGACGAAGTCAAGGCGTCCTAAGAAAGAACAACAATACGTATCTAGTACTGTCTCACAACGTATAAGTACCTAGAAACAAAAATGTAATGCACAGATACATACATTCATACAATCATGATGCGGTGGCATTGCATTTACTGATATCAGTACTACTTAGGAATTCTTGTGCACTTTCCAGTTTTAACTTTAACTCAAACGTAAACCTTATTCAGCCAGGCCAGTTTCGTTACGTATCCATGCGCTTTATAGTTTCATAGTTATGGCATATATGAACTTGTTCCCTTCCTTGCGTGTGTTTCTTGTCCATAATAAACATGTACGTATCTGCCTAACCAATTTAAGTACCAAAAGGTAACGTACGTTACGTACCTCCTCGTTCAGTAAGAGCAGTTTCCTTCAGCTCAGTATATCCATGGACGTTGCACTGTGATGTGCATTCCAGTGGATTGGATACCAAAAGCAAACCATGTGAATCGACTGGAGAGTAAATCACTCCAGCCGACTCTCATGTCTCAAGTCCTCCCTAATTTTCTTACTTTTTTCTGCAGACAAGACAAAAGACAACTTCGCTTACTCATCCCCTCTTCCCAAAGAAATATTCACAAGAATAAATCTGTACCATTATCTATACACAATAAGTCGTATGTACATATATATATGCAGTTTTTATTTAGAATTCTGTAACAACAGGATAGGCGGTGGGTTTCTGATTGATTTTATTGATAAAGTCCGAAAATACAATTAAATAATTCATAGTTATCTGCAGTTTTTGATTGTAAAATACAAATGATGAATTCACCTACGTTTAACCAAGTACCACAAAAACAATTGATCTAAAGATTATAAGATAACGGAAAGTATATTTGGTGTGATATTTTTTTTTGCTTTGCCGTTTTACCAAAATCTTTTGCTTTGTATTTTTTGTATGTAGCATAAAATATTTTGTAATATCAGTAAGTCAAGGAGCAGAGTGTTTAAAAGATTGTATCACACCACTGACCAACAATTCGTAGGATAACGGAGAGTTTTCAAACAAAATAGAGAATGAACAATAATAAGAAATACATGCATACCTTGCCTTTGCCTTGTAGGAACCCAACAATTATTAACTGCATGTGTTAGTTAACAACTATGTAGTACATCATGCTGAACAATTATTCATATAAAACCTATGTATGGTAGTAGTTAGCAGTTGTACTTGTACTTGTGTTGGTAAGTTGTAAAACTTCCCTTACATACAAAAATTATAGTAATACTCATAATGAATAGGGAAGGCGAATGGTATACCGAATCACCTCTACTCTACTGTAAAAGTATTTATGTATGGATAGAAATACAAGGAACACTTTAGTACAACACTAACATCTAATTGTAATGTAAGAAATGGAGGCAAAGTGCAATAACTACAAGACTCCCTTTGCCTTTGCTAGCTATGGTATCGTACTGACATGACATCACCGCCAACACCATCCGTGTCTATAGGAAACCTCAGTTTACAATTAACAATATAGAATTCATTGAAATATAGCAAAACGCTTCTTCTCTTCACTCTTGAGAAAAGAAGGAAACTGTTGTAGTTATGTTCTGTATAGAAGAGAACAGTTGAGCTCGACCAAAAGCAAAACGACTCTCTTTTCTTTACTTTTAGAAGAACAGTATTTTACTGCACAGAACAGAACATAGAATTCTATGGTTTGGTTGCTTTGGTAGTTACTTGGTATGTAGTAAATTCTCTGATACGGGTTCTTTATTGTATTCTGTATTGTGATCTACTGTGCCGGCACAATTGGATAGTATAGTGCTTGACTGCTGCACCAGTCTATTCAACTACAAAAGCCGAGAGAGAACCCCCTATGGAACGGTGCACTATGGTTTTGTTGGCCCTAAACGAAAATCAGCCCTCATAATAAGTGGCCAGACCAGGTCTGGTCTCTTTTATTCATAGAATCTGTATATATGTATTTGTATTTGTGGATATACCTTCCACATGTGCTCTATATATTTAGAAGTATAATATGAAGAGTCCAATCCAATCCAAAGATCGGTCCACTCGCTAAAGCAATTGCAATGGTAATACTCTTCAGATTCAGTTCAGCTGAACTTTAACAAAATAAAATCAAAATAGTAGTAAGCTAACCAAACCACATATAGACGAAATTGCAGAGCTATATAGATTCTATAAATAGTAGTAGGGCAATTCTTAACATTCTTATGTAGCTATATGCCTATAGGGCGCTATAAATATTTAATGTTCCTATAGAATAGGGCATTACATGTGTCAGGATGAATAGAATACTTAAATTCACACTTTTACTTCCTCGTTCCTACAATGAAATCATTTGATTGGTATTATTATTGGGTCGTTTTCATATCTGCACTTTATCACTATGTACATACATGTATGCGTTATAATTTATATCTACTACCTCAGGACCAGATTTTGTTTGGGGAAATTCGACTTGAATGTTGAATGTTGAATATTGAAAGAGGGAAGGTGTAGTGCACCCAGTCCACATGTATAAAGTATGAAGTGCACATACGCACACCGCAGTGTTAGCTTTGCCTTATTGCAATAATAATACTACTACAATAGCAGAACTACTGAATAATATACGCACTTTGCTTACTATTATTAGATACCTTAAAAGCACGTAAGGCTACATAGCTTATAGGTCGTTACATACTTCATTCATCCATTGAAATACAAGAGATTGAAGTAAAATCATGTTATAGTATTCACATCTACACACATGTGGAAATTTATTGTTAGAAATTATATTCTTTTTGCTTGCTCTTACTTTAATAAGGTATGACATGCCTAGCATTGTTTGGCTTGGCCCATTCTGAATATTGAGGCGGCATTTGGACAAATTGGATTGCATTGGATTCATCGAAAAGTGAACCAATGTAAATGTGTGAATGAGTATTATGTTTAGTAGCTACAGCTACAGCTAAGAGAGAATTGTTGTGTTTTGTGTACATGTAGGTTGTAACTATTTGTAACTATAGATAGATGCATGTGTTAAGCCATTATGAGTTTAATGCAAACATCAATGTATGTATTTCTGTATGGAGTGAGGTATATTTATAGTTTATAGCTCTATATTAGTTGACGTGACGTGATTTGATTTTCTATACATACATAAACATAAATACATAAGTAAGTAAATCTATTGAACTATAAAACTGGAGCTACCTATTTGTACTACCTACTGTTAGTAGTGTAAAGTGTAGCTTTGGCTTTGGCTATTCATTAGCCGTACTCAAACTCAAAGGCAAAAGCAAAGGAAAATAAAGGATATATGTATGTTCACATATATTACACTTACAATCATGACATACAATAGAAACTAGACATCTGGGCATTTGTGAAAACTCAATTTGGGCAGAAATCTACATTTTTCTCTAGTGCTCTTCCTTTTGCTAAACTTAGCAGGCCTCTAGGATGCTAGGTTAGGTTGGCGAGGTTTGCTTTTGGTTTATACTTTGTAGCCTTCCTTCTTACGTTGATTTACTACTGCGAGTATGTATGAATACATAAATTTATATTTCTGGAGGCAGGCAACCATAAAATTAGCATATTATTATTGTGTCTGTAAAATGTGCTACGCATTCCACTCACTGTTCTCTTCTGTTGTCTAGCTCCTGTGTTTCTCATCCCACTCGAAGATCCACTCCTTAGAGATATCGCTAGATCAAGAGATCCGTTTATATATTAATCCATAATGTAACTCTAACCTTTACACTTTATATGACGCAGGTTTAAGTACTAAACTCAAGTAGCTATATAGCTATGCTTGTATTATTTATAAGTAAGTAGATCGCTCCTGTTCTGTTTCGCAATATTATGCATAACCGACACTATATCATAGAAGTAGGTAAATAGCTAAAGAAGCTATGTGTGAAATCCTTCTTATTGAATATAGATACAGAATTAGCAAAGTTTGTTATGTGCCATAATGTCTCACATGCATATTTTATATCCTACCAACCTAGGTATGTGTTTCTTACGCTAATACTGGAATACAGTTTTAGTTCTGTGCTATAAACAACAGAATCCAGTACAATAATAACCGCTTTCATGGGAGTATAAAGCACAGCTCTTCCCCCAAGGTCTAATAATTGGAAATTACAATATTTGTACTGTTAATTGTAGTTATTTTACATATTTTTATACTTAAGTAATGCAGGGGTCCCTTAACTAGTAAAAGTAATTGGTGTATTACAGAATGTAGGTACTCTAAATGTTAACATGGACCTTCGGAACACAGAATAATAATTTTCTATTGGAATGAAATGTATGTAGTTATCATCTAATGGTATTTATTCCACTAGGAGGAGCCAGATCTAGAGGGAGTACATCATTAGTCAAAAAAATTATATTCAGTCAATCAATCTGCCACATCAATCAGAAAATGACAGTATGCATTTATCAATTCGTCGAAATGGCATGTCTTGAAATAAATCCTAAATGATGACTTCATTTAAAAGTAATTGCAATTCCTTTTCTATACAATGATAATGATATTTGTTAAATTAGCATAAACCTATAGGCTTGTTTAGTGGGACGTAATTGCCCAAGGTTCAATCTATCTAGTAAAGTAATGCGAAATTAAGTACTGCAAACTTCAGGCGTCTATTTAGAAGTGTAATGTTTTAATTCTCAGCATTTCATTTGCTGCAAGTAGGAGAAAAGCGTTTTTGTGACTTTTGCAATATAAGTTTGAATTTAGATTAGTTTTTGAGAATATCTGTAATATGTATCTGCATGTAGTGTAAGTATAGTGTATTGATCTTTAAGACGCCTGCTGTTTCCATTCTACGAAAGTTTCTCTGGCATTTGGCATGGCAGTCATTTCAGTGTGAATGTGAAATATATTTTGTCAGTTTTCAGAAATAGGAAACTTACCTAACTATTACCTGCCTACAACACAACTTTGTCCCAATGTCAGTGCCATGTCGTAACCTATCCGTTCACCAAGCCTGTCAAAAGTTAGTTATCGTTAGTTAGTTAGTAACTAAACCCACTCTTACTTATAAACCATAAAATATGACAAGTTCATCAGTGTTCTGTTACTTATCCGCATAGAAAACATTTGTCTCGTTAGAAACTAGAATATTCATTACGTAGGAGCTACAAAAGTCAGAGAACCCTATTTCTTATTGAATATTCTTTACTTCACATTAAGTTAGACTTGAACACGGGATAAGGAATGAGGGAATGAAATGGACGAACCCTCCCTCCCTCGTATCGTCCTCGTCATATTTGATTTAATGTGATGTTTTGTTTTTGTACTGTGTGTATTTATTATGATGCTTAAATTTGCATGGAATTATTGCATTAGATTAGTATTAGTACTCAGCATGATGTAACAGGGTGTACTGTATCATAGTATACTTACTGTATGCAGTATACAACCAGCAAACGAATATCATTACATTTATTCATTAGTTTATGTTTATTTATTAAGGTTTCCAAACAGTTTGCTATAACTATGCTATAGGATCCCCGGTATGGTCTGGTTTGTCCTGATTCGGTAATGTGATCCTTCTATTCATTTCATGGTTTGGATATATGTACATGATCCTAAAATCGTTAAATATGCAACTTTTGTTCCAAATAACGCTATTTTGATTGCATGTATGTAAAATATGTATAGTATGTAAAAATACCAGTAGTGTAAAAATAAATGTATAGAACAGTACCTGCACGAGTTTCCAAATGTAATGGGTTATTATACTTAATTAATCTTTAAAAATGCCCAGTCATTCCAAATTCGGGTTTTGAAACTTTATTAGTATTTTAAAAAAATGACAATCAATTATTTAACATTTACAGATACCACTACCAATCAATATTTAATTTTTTATTTCTGAATTAATTGAAAATGATAATTAATTTAGGTTCAAAATGGTCCATGTTACCCAAAAGGAAGAAAGGAATGCCACCCCAAAAGTTTGAACGTCCGGGATGTTTGGGAAATCCTAATCCTATTTGAAGCAAATTTTATAACTTTTTACATATGAGCGAAATAAAATTATATGTACTAGGTGAGGCAATTTGCCAAATTAAGAGACAAAATTTTGTGCCTGAATTTGCTATTTTGATCAAAGTACCTACATAATTGTATTACAAGCAAGCATTTTGGGATATATGCATTGCATATCCGACTCCTTCGTATTTATTACAACGCACTTACGCTAACTGTACTCATGTTTCGGGTCATGTCAGTTATAACGTGTGTATAGCATTATGTTGCATAAAATATCTGTTCTGTGCAATGATATGGCAGATTACTAATTTGCATTCAATTCATTAACTATTCATGAAGAATTTTACGAGTGCGAGGAAAGGCAAGACTATTATATCATTTCACTAGAGTGGATGTGGATGTGGCTGGCAAAAGCACTGTAATGGCATGGGGCTTGTTTGTTGTGGATTGGTGTTTTGTGTGTGATATGGCAAATCTATCTTTCTGCTAATCAAAGTATGTATTCCATGGCATGGCATGCCAGAGAGAGCAAAGAGAAGCAGAGAAGGAAATAAATTGCTTGTTTTTGCTTCTGAGCTAGTGTGTCATATTTTGTTGTCCTATCCTACAATATTATGATATTTACTATACAGATAGGCCAGGCTAATGTAATGTAATCTAATATTCTTTCCTATCAACTATCAAGTCTTGTCCCTGTCTTGTCTCCATGTTATTTTCCTGCATAGTTATTAAACGTCCACAAGAGAGAAATGAGATACTAGGTATTATATCTGTATATACACAAGTAAAAGCATTCCACTCCACGTTCAACATTTAAAATATATTTAATTTAAGCAATGAGTCTGTCTATCTGTCTTCTTACATAAATAATATTAGAGTATGTGCTGATATTATACGCACACGATACTGATACGACCACGGATGTTATTAGCATATATTTATATGCCCAGTTATATGATTTCCTTTACAGAGAAAGACAATTACATAATTCCAGTGCAAAAAAAAACAACGATAGAAATGACTGATTGCACGGACGTAGCAAAACACAAAACAATTCTTTATTGTACTTATCCATAGACAATAGGCACACACACAAGGCTAGTTTGCTTATTCTTATTCTTACTCCTTCCATTAAATGCATAACTAACATAAAGCCATAAACTTATTGCTTCATTCTATACTATCACAGAACAATGCAATGATGGAAACCAAAAGCAAAAGAAACTTGCATATTATATCTACAAGATAATAATTCCTGTCCTTCTATGTAAATGTAATGTAAGTTCCAGTCTTTGCCTTTCTTCTGGAATGATATTATTACTTAGGGTATCTAAATATGTATGTATGTATGTAAGTACATGTAGTTCAATTACTTTTACTTACTTACATACGTATGTAAGTATGTATGGAGGAAAATCATGGGAAGAGATTCAAGAATAGTCATTCCATGTACTTACTACAATCTAATCGTAAGTAGTTTCTTGTCTTGTCTGGTTGTGTCTTGTGCTGTTTTATGTTGTGGCTTGGTTTTGGCCTGGCCTGGGCTGGATTGGACTACTGACTACTTACTACTTTTGCTGGATGTTTTATTACCACAGATGTGTTGGCAATGGCATTAGTACGTGGGAGTGTTTGTAACCTAATCTAACTTTCCTTTAACTTTAGTATAGTAGTACAAAAGTAATAGTATGCAAATTCAAATATCCATTTGCTCTCTTATTTATGGCATCTTGTGATGATACTTCATCTCCTGTTGTTAAAAACATTTTTTATTTATGCCACTTGCAATTAAAGTACATATACCACTGCGATACACTGCGACTGCACAATCCTTTTATGTTTTATTTGATTTCCTAGCCTATGCCAGTGCAATACACATGTATATTTGCATTACACATAAAATACTGAGATGATAGAGCTACTGATACTGTTTGTAATAATATTATGGGCATCCAGGCAATAACAATATTTGTGCCCATTAAATCTCTTGTGCCGAAAAGGAATCATAATTTTTTACTCGTACATATATATGTAACAGCATTATTGCCTTCTTGTAACCTGCCTTCTGTAACCTTGGACTTTAAATATTTTGGTATACAAGGATTTGAAATTGCATTAGCAATTAAGAAAATCTTTCACACAATTGTAGTGGCATTTCAAATTATTATGGAGTAGCAAATAAATTTTCAAATTGAAATGTGTATTGACAAACGTTTTCAAACACAGGGGACACTGTTGTTTAGTTTTAGCCATTAAAATTACAATTATTATTTGTGTAAAGTGTATTTCAAACAGAACAACGTAAGGTTTTGTTCTTATCATCATATTTGTCTAGTCATTCACATTCGCCCGACCCTTTACGAACGAAAGTTTAGAAAATACGTATTAGTTAGTTTCCTCAGTAGAGATAATAGTAAATAAGCAAGCTGCAAATACAATGAACTTTCGTGTTCAAATTATATCCTGTCTGTTATGTACCATAGTGTGTAATATGCGATATCCTTATAATATTGTGTACCATGTCCTGGCGTGGCCTGGCGTAGTCTGGCAATGGCAATAAGAAAATATGTTTTTAGATATGAAAGAAGATTAGAGGGCAAGTGAAGAGTACTTGAGTTGATCTTGAAAAGTGTGCCGAACCCCAAGGCACATCGTCAAGCTTATTTTACTGATATTGCCATTGTATACAGAGCCTGTAGCTTCATTTATTGCCATTACTATTATACACTGGCCTGGCCTGAGACTTAAACTCAAACTCAATCCCAAATCCCAATCCAACTAACTAACATAAGCCGATAAGGGAATGAGTAATAACAATCGTTAAGATATTTTTAACCGCTCACACTCGATTCGGGAGCTTCAAGGAGTTTTTTCGTGAGGGATTTCTTTATGTGTTATGTTATGCTATCAACATCAACAATTCAACAGAGATAGTAAGTAGCCAAATGCTTTGTGGGCTCCATTGTTGTGCATTATTGTAGATTGTATTTAGAGAGGCAGTAAAGTAGAAGCTGTTGACTCGACTGCCTTGCATGGCTTGGATCGTAAAGTGTGGAAAAGTGTTTCTTTATCGCTAAAGACATTTTATGACTCATTCAATTTTTTCCAGGAGTTCAACTTCAACATTCAAGTCAAGTACAATTCACTTTACCTAAAGGCAACTTAAGTTCAATTTCAATTTATTATGTTATACTTATGTATAGGTAACATAACAACACTTTTATACATATATTTACGTGAAGCACCATTATTAATACCTACTTATCGCTTCCAGTTAAACTTTATCATGTAATGTACCGATAACTTGAACTTAAAGCCAAAGGCAACTGTATAAATATGAATTGGAGGCTTACAAACTTTAAAATAGATAAGGTTAAGGTTCCCATTCTTTACTTACTTACTATAGTACGTACGTATACCCAATAAAATATTATTACTACATCCTCAGTCACAACATTTAATAATTTCTGTTGATAAATATTTCTGTAAATAATAATTGTAATTTGTAGTGTTAAAACTCTATGAATTTCTAATATTTTGAAGATTGTAATACTCATAAGATAAGCTCACAAGGAAAATAGACGGTGATGTGTTAGTAAAAGTACATAAATATTATTGAAAGTACTATTATCCTTCTGTATAGAGTGTAGTGATGTGTATAATATTGTCGCTTCTTCGCTGCCTCCAATAAAAGAACCTTTTGTGCTATCTTCTATATATTGTTGCAGCTGGGCTATTAAGTTACTTCAAAATACAAATTACCAATTCCTAATTGCTGGAGTTCGAGTTGTATGTTATATTGAAGAACTTCCGACTTTATGACATGTAATTTGTTTACTAGTTGACAATTTCGATAATGAAACGATGTATTATGGTTCATGAGGTATTTCACACGTTCACGCGACACATCCACAAATCAATTCAAGTTTACCGAAATCAGGTCAATAGCCATTCAAAACTGAAATTGTAGCATTTGTTTGCAATTATGATTGTAATTCAGTACAAACTACATTTGGACACATCTATGGTACCTTCTCTGTTGGTTCAGTTTGTGGTAAGTATTTTACATACATTAAGCTGGATCAATGAGCATGCAAATTTAAATGAGCAGAGCTTGATATGACATGCATTAAATTAATTAACCTATTATTTATATTTTATTGGAAATTGTAAGACAAATAATTTTTGTAAATGATCCTCAAAATCTACCTTTCTACTCAACGAAAACTAAAAAACACTAATATTCAGCTCAAAGGGGTCGTGGAGTTCAGAAGCAAGAACGAAGTAAGAATTATTACGAGCCTGAAGCCTGTTTACGAAGGAAATCAATAATATAACCATAAAGGTACACAGAACAATTTATCTGACAGTTATTAACTAACCAGGCTGTAATCAAGTAGCTAGATTTGTTGAAATATGTTTATTTCTTGTAATGACAATAATTCATAACAATCACATCGCAATGTTCCGATTTTAACATGTAAGATTCTGTTAGAAATCACTGCGATAATGTAATAATGATGTACTAAATTTTACGTTCAACTGTACTGTACAATTATCTTGGTTCCATGGCAGATTGCTATTATTGCACCTTGTCTCAATAAATTTTAGTGTATAAATCTACAAGAAAGCAAATAACCACGTTCACGTTTGTATTATAGGAACTAGTGGTACATGTAATACAAACTCTTGTACTAGAATAATATTTATATAAGAATAAAATATCAAAACGATTTCCTTTATTGGTTTATGTGTGGGTATATGTTGCGAAGTCAGCTAAATTCTGGAATTGTGAAGTACCATGAACTTTCTATGAATTTCTTTACGCGTGTAAAGCCCAATAGTGCAATGCCAGCAAACTGTTGTCTAAGGAAGCCATTGATTTGCTGAAAATAGCTTGTAAACACATGTAATACAAATATTAATGTTAAGTCTAACATACGTGTCCGAGCTTTTAATAGTATTCTATACTCCATACTATTGATAGGTATGTTATGAACATTTCGTGACTGGCCGCAGTTTGTATTATGGAAAAGCATTACATCAGATTAATGAAGATCCATAAATATCATAAATTCGGACCACTAATACGAATGCCCATATAAAGAAATAGGTTCTGTCTGAATATTGGCTTGTTAATAATATACGTAAATGAATTAAATAATTTTAATAAAACTTCTGAGCTACTATACTGTATGAAAGCTGAACATTACAAATGATCTGCAGTACAAATAGAATAAACTCATAAAAAGACTCAATTCCGCGAGTGAACAAAATGTAAAGTATGTATTAAAATTACAAGTGTCTTAGGACAACCTTCTATTTTGAAGTCAGTGTACTAATAAAGTATTTTCCCCACTCCTAGATTTACAATATGTCGGAATATCCAAATACAAATGTGGACTATTAACAATGCAGTGTGTAAAAATTCTTATAATTTAGATAGCAGTATCCAAAACGAATAAATACTACAATGGGGATTAAATAGACATTTTAGCAACAACCACATAGGAAATCGGAAGGAACAAACAAGATTAGTTGATGCCAAGCCAGGCCAGAGAATGCTTTACTATGAAAGTCAGGGTGAAATCAATATCCCAAACTAAAGTACATATTACCACGTTTAATGTCGAGGTAGCGAGTAAAGTGAAGTCAAGGCAGGTTCTCCATAATGCAATAATAATCCAATCCTGCAATATTTGTTCCGCTATTCTGTACAAAACGCTTTATCTCAACTCTCCTCTTATCCCATACAGAATACATGTGTAACTATTCCCATTTTATATCATATCTCCTAGATAAATAGGAAGAGGAACCTGACCCTGCTGGTCTGTAAGTTTAGTTGGACAGTTATTATTTCTATTACATGGTATAGACACATTTTACTAGTAAAAGCTCGCTATAGAGCTGAAGCCTAAATATTGAATTGTAAGTTCAGCTCGTCCTCCTCCAACAGAACACAGACATTCATCAAAGTCATCATTGCAACCATAATTGGTTTAACTTGGCCAACAGATCATCTCATAATTTACACTCCTTGGTTTCGCATCGTAGCTTTTATTCGTTTTAAATTTCATTTTCTCCTATTTTGGCTCCGCTCCTCTCTATAGGGTTAGGACTACGCACTATGATATTATCATACGCATGAAAATTATATTTAATGTATGTTTATACAAATGGTGGGTTTACTAGATGAAATGCTTTATCCTATTAGTACATACGCATTGCATATAGATAAATACCACAGATATTCTTCCCTCAAATAATGTTACATAATTATACAGAGTAAGTTACGCACTAAAATATTTCATAAGTCAACAGAGAACCAAATACAGAAGGCCAGGTCAATTCATTCATCTGCTCATCGCAAGTTGTACTACTACAAATTCTCCGCTTAGGTTAATACTTTATAAGCGCAGAGATAAATAACACAGCCTTTTCATTTTTCACACAAAGTTGTAAACCTTTGGAAGAGGGATAAGTAATACCTGCAAAAATTCTTTACCAAATATTTGTTGATGCAATTATTGATCCTTTTGGCGAATTTATTAGCATTGTAAATGATTTGACATTATAATTACAAGTTGCAAGTTGAACCAGTAAATTGATAAAAGAATTTTGTCCCGAAATGCAATACTAATATAGTTTTTACAGGGTTTTGTTCATAATACGCCTTACGCTTCGGGGAATTGTCGCAGAATCACGCCATATACTTCGTAAAACAAAATATATTTTAATATTGTAAGAGTAATTTAGGTTCCGATTTCCTGTCATGTTTATTTACGTACTCGAGTCTCTCTAATAGTTAATTAAAGTAAAATCTAATCTTTTGATAAATACTTACCTAGACGTTAAAATATTATCTGCATATATTAACACAGTATGTGCATCTATTTGGTATGAAATTATCTTTATATCTATAATTATCTTGATATATGTATTTACTTTATTAAAAGTAAGAAGATCAACGAACTAAAATTGTATTACAAACATTTAAAGCTTCTTCTTGCAACTTATATGAGAAATGCAGACCAGGCCGTTGACATTCCATTCCACAAAGTTATTCATTTCATTTCAACACCCTTTCTTTCGATTCGTTTTGCTTGCTGTCTATTTGCATTGTGGAATTGATCTTAAATGCCTTTTATATTTCACTAATAGCATTTGATGTGGTGACGAGTGACAAGGCAAGTAATTGCAAGATATATAGACAAAATAGTTTGACTATTCTTTACTAGTCATTACTTAAATAAGCTTTAATACTCTGGCTATATTTAGTATTTTAGTATATTACATACTATTCATAAGTACATGGTATATATATATTGGATTCTTAATAATGAACTACTGTTAATCTTAATCTTTTACAGCTTCTTGTATAGTATCTGTATATAATAATACATAGTACATACAAAATATAAACCGATAGAAGCAGAATCAGAGAAAGATTAAAAGGGAATGTTTCACTGAGTAAACCAACTAACGTTGGTCTCTGTTAAGCTAGTATAAGACTCATACGTATTGAAAATATGTATTTACTTTCACATTCTAAATTCCAATCCCATCAGAAGAGAACATACTACAACGTTCAATGTATCGAAGAAAAAACAAGAGCACCTGTTTCATTTTGACTCTCACAGTCGTCTTCCGTCACAACAATGAGACCAAGAGAATGACAAAGACAAGATGGGCAGGTGAATGGAGCTAAATGCTATGCATTGATCTGTTTAAAGGTGAATCCTCTTTCTTTCTTTTCCACAGTCCACTAGTTAAATAATATAAACAAACATTTCCTTTGTGTCCAGTTCCATTTCATGCTTCAATGTACACACATAGGTGCATACCAAAACGAATAAACATACATACAAATACTGGAGCTAACAGCTAACAGCTAAATAAATTGAAGGAAGGTGTTTCTAATCCGTATTAAGAAGGAATGAACTCCAAAATGTGTATGTCAAATAAAATGTACATACACTTGTACACAGTGTTGGCCGTGTTATTTATAAATATACACTAAGTACCTACCTATAGTTTATTAAGCTATACTTTACAATTATTGCATTTAGTTAAGGAACAAATGTCAAAAATGGTTAACCATACTAAAGTTAAATATACTATTAAGTCTAAAATAATTTCTCAGTAAGAACATACTTTTATGTTGAGAACTATTTGCAAATCATTTGCAATTGGCTTGGCATACAAGCTTATCTCATACATAAACTTCTTTTGGGATGGCACACATTAATACAGAGTTGGGACCTATACTTAAATTATAGGAACCATTGGGATTTATAAAATAAGTTCGTCTGACTCTACTAAAACAGTAGCTGTAACAATATTCCCTAAAATTCACTTTTGCGGTCAGATTGACATTTTCACATCACGTCAGTCGGTTTCTCACCCTCTTCTACTCTTTAATTTTGTTCTCTCCCTCATGCGAGTTGGAAACAAATTCAGTTCTCGCGAACGTAACCAAAGCAAAGCAAACCACGCATCTGAAGTAACTCCAGCTCTAACTCCCCTTTGAATTAACATACATGACAGCTCAATAATTAAAATGCGTTTGTCAAAGGAACGCAACTTGCCGTTTCTTTCCCTAAAGAAAGCCAGTAGGCATTTAAGCATTCATCTACATACACTATACACAAAATAAGTTAGTAAAATATATTATTACGTTGACAAGACACACTAATGGTAAGTAAGTATATAATGTACTGATATGTTATGTAATATTATTCTGTGTCTTTACCGCTGCTGTTTCTACATATTGCTGTTTAGCTGAAAGAAGTCAGCTCAGTCAGTAAATAAAGTAGTTAGTTATAAATGAAAGGGAAGGATGAATGTGATGTGTTAGTTTGTGGAACAGTTTGTAGTAGGTATTTAGATTTAGAAGTGCGTACATTGTACATGTCAAGTGAATTCATGAATTCTGGTTTTGGTTTAGGACAGAACACGCTACCCGGGTGCATGAAAGAAAAAGGGACGACCAAAGGCAACGGCTGTTTATGCAATGCACTTTCAATAGGAAATAGTTTGACTTTAAGTAAAGGATCCATGGAACTAAATGCAGTATTAGTAAAAAAGAGGAAAAGTTTTATTTCTGATGTGATGTAGTAAATAAACGTGGAGTAAAAGAGTAAATGTTCCTTGTAAAAGAAAGAAAAGAGGGGGAAGTCCATCACATCATTCTCTTCTGAACTTGAAGCTTAAGCTGGAGGAACTTCCCTGGAGGATTTCACTATTTCCAGTTCAGTCGCAACTCGCAAGTCGAAAGCAAGTTGATGGATTGAGCGGAGGAAAGAAGAGAACAGAATTGACTCTAACTTAATGCACTAACGTTAGAAATCAGAGTTTAACTTAAATAGGTACATACAACTTTCTACATAACCTAAGTAAATGTAACATCCAATCCAATGTTAGATACTGGTTGTCTTTTCCTTTAAAAATAAGTTCTATAAAGCATAAAATAGTACATAGTACAGTAGGCTCTGTTTTCTGAAAAAATCAACACGTCATGTCAACGAAAAGAAAGAAAACGAGCTTAGCATAGTAGGGAGTTAGTTTAGTTCAGATTCAGATTTGCTGGCTTGTCTTCTGTGTGATGCGATGTGAGTGATGTGATTTCCACTCTCAAGCTCTGAATGAATCAACTCCATGCGTGAGGGTTCAAGACACTTTACAATTTACGTTACATGACGAACATTTGCTTCCTAGTTCATTTCAGTTCACTTCTGTTTTCCTCAACTCAATTCACAAACTACTACGTAGTGTTTAGTGTATTGTAGCTATTTAGTAAGAGCTATTATGGAATTAGTATCCTCGACGAATCACAGTCACTCTGCATCACGTCACCATCAACTCCTTAGATGAGCTTAGCACAAAGTGGAGAAATATTTAGAATTTATAGAGCTACTTATGAAAATGCTTCCATTTAACCACATTTTGATTAACTAGAATTAAATTATCTACCCATTTACTATTAAATACTTAAGAAATTATTGCTTAAACTGTCAAAACTGAAATTGTCAGTAGTATCTTATGTATACTATAAAATTATTTAGCATAAGTAATATAATTATTGCACCCAAGTGAAAATATTACCAATTAAATCTTTATAAATCTTCTCAACACCATCCCATAATTTGTGACTGGTTTTTTATTTTAGTTAACTTTAAATAATAGATACTTCCGGCAAAACACATCGTACAAGAAAAATCGTTTTCTAACAGCTACGTATAGAAATAAATTGTTTGAGCAGCAGGTACGATAGGGTACTTATTATTAACATACAAAAATTTTGCACATTAACATAGCTATCACAAATTTTGCGAATGTGAGCAATTTTAATGTGAGCAATTTTAAAAATAAAACATGGGTGAAATAATGTGAAACCTAACAAAGAGATTTGTCAATAAGTGGACAATACCATCTTAATTTAAATTACTGAAACATGCATAGCACATATTCATTGTCTAAAAATTGTACAGGTAGATTAATAATTCTTCTGCTTTCGTTGGTTAGGAAAGCAAAAATGCAGTTTAAAGATGCAGTGACTTCACCCCAAATGCATTTTGCCCACAAAACTCTCTGGCTTCTCTGCTGTCTTGTCATTCATTTCTTTTCCCCTCCCTCCATTCACGTTTACTCTGCAAGCAGATATAAATACACTTGCACAGCATAATACAATATAACTTTAGATACGTTGCTTACTGATGCATAGTAAATAATACAAACAAACTTATCTATTTGTCTTCCTATCTGTCTCGTATGTATTACAGAGGCTCATACCATACCACGAAAGAAAAGTGCATAATAGTATCGGCAACGTAAACGTAAGTAAAGTATAATATTACAGACAAGTGTAACTCTAATAGCTACTGATATCGATACAGTTAAATTGTTAAAGCTTTTAGGAAGATTTTATATTTCTATATAAGCAGTGGGGCATACAGCAGGACTGCCAATTTCGACAACATCAAAGCATCCATCAATCACTTTTCCCTTTGGCTTTGCTATCATCTGCTTCTTTTACTTTTCTGTACCTATACATAACATACATTTGTATATATTTGTACATAAGTAGAATAGATATGCTTACTTCCTTCTTCTATTCTATTCTGTAATTCTAACTTGCATTTTCTTCTTATTCTTGTGAATAGCGTGCTTTTTTAGGTTTTCACTTCCTTTCTTTAGTAAATCCTAAATACATGTACATGTTTATATTTATTGTACTCTGTTCTGTATGTATAGAATGCTATTTAAAGGTAGTGGACGGAGCGGACTTGACTGCGACTGGACTTGTTGTCTTGTTTAGTAATCTATCCACACTATCCACATTCATATAGTAGAAGAAAGATAGCAGTGCAGGCCCTACAATAAAATACATTCTTTTCTTAAGGGGAAGGCATTAATACTTGTCATCAAGTTTGTAAGGGCGCGGCAGGGGGTCATGTAATGCACTTGTAATTTTCCATTTTAATATTCCCTATCGATAGCTTTTTGATTACATTGCATTAAAAGTAGAATTTATCAATGTTACGGATGCTTGTTTGTCTCTTGTCTTGTCTGGATCCTGGCATGGCATGGACTGAGACTACAACTGCAGGGCTATGGTTTCAATCCATGTTTACAATGTATATTACTTTAGTTAATGGATGGATGGCACACCTGAAATCCTTTATAGACAACAATTACAACCTTTAATTCATGTAACTCCGTGGGTTGTCCGTTTCTTTTCTCGTGTATCTCTGCCTTCCCTCAGTTAACTATTACACGCAGCTACATAAAATTAATTGGTAATTGGTACTACAGTAACAATAAAGTAAAGTAATGCCAGAAATTCACAATTCATCATTGCAATGGGTAGGCATTGCAATTTACAAGATAAATGTGCATGGGCTACTTTTCGATAAAGGTTACTGTTTGTGTTATAGGCAAAAATGTCCAAGTTTTAATGCATTTGGTCCCATTTTTGTCACTTTTGCCGTTTTAGCAAAAACTAACTGGGGTAAAATATTATTTAAATTCGCGTCTGCAAGGAAATTTTTTCTGGTTATAAAGAGGACCCTACACCTGCCCTGTTAATAATGAACCCGGGAAGGTACCCTGAAAAGGGTACCAGGCGATAGACCACATCGAGGTCGCTCTGGGAGAGTAGGACGGATTTTCCCTAGATGCAATAGGTTGGCCGCTACATGGGGTCAAAGGTTGACATTTTGTCAATTTTCCAAACAAAATCACTAATAACTCAAGAACCCGAGGAGCAACAGAGACGGGGTTAATTTCATTCGACTCCTACAAGAAAGGAGATGCATTTTGATACCCATATTGTTGGGTACCACTCATTTGGGGGGTCACCTCCTTTTCCCCTAAAGGGGATTTTGGGGCGACCTATGGGCGATAGAGCCACAACCAAAATTTTAAACTATCTCTAAAATTATGCCCCGTCATTTGACGGGAGAATTTCCCCATTTGGGG
>JAQFYC010003652.1:0-19952 GCA_034694165.1 Tomocerus mixtus
ACTTAATTTACATTTTATTGCATTAAGTACCTATTTAGATTTTAAACAGCGCAACACTAATACTTACCTAGTACATAGCACTATGGGTATGAACAAAACGGATTATAATGGGGAAATAAGAGGAATAATGGATGCATAGCGCATACATAGTAAGTATACAGTACACATGGATAAAATATTAGTTATCTAAGAAACACGCAAAGTGTCAGAGCGCTGTAAAAGATTGAGCTTTTTAAGGTACGATAAATAGAGAACAGAGAAATAGATGCAATATTTGGAACTAAAAGATTTAAATCTTGAACAATTTGTGGCGACTTCAATGCAGAATACAACCGCAGCTGTGCAAATAAAAATCAGGCCCAATTTGAAAATGGACATTACTCTAGAATTTAATGACAATTTTTTGAATTGATTTTTCTTTTGTACGGGAAGTCTATTTTGGTTCTTGCGCGCATTTATGTAATATCCATCCCAAAATTTATCTATACCGAATTCAATCAAATTGAGAAGAACTTTATAGACCTTTTGAGACATATAGCCTTTTGTGACAATTGTATTCCATCCTTCGTCCCACTTCTCTTCAACAAGCCCACAGTGAATTGTTGGGAACACAGTTTTCAAGCGAAGCAAATGCTCTCCACAGAATTTGTCCATAAAGAGGCTCGCTAATTGGCCTGCATGTTCTCCATTGCACACTCCACTTCTTCCGTCTGAGCAGTTAGCTTTAGACCTGTAGACAAATTTCACATCTTCCCAATTTTGGATTTTATGTACAGAAAGTAGCATTTTCTGATGTAAAAGCCAGTTAGGGTCCTTTTGATCATAGAGAAACTTGAATCGTTCTAACAAAAATAATTCCTTGAAGGTAGAAATATCTTTGGGTTCCAGTGGAAGTATGACATCACTTGTGAAGTAAGCTAAATAAAATATCTGAACAATTATGGCACATAGACTTAGAATTGCTAGAAAGAATCCCATGGTTGTAGTAGTAGTTCTTGACGAAACAGATTGGTTCAAAAATGTCCACAAAAAATTTAGCCCGTCCCGCAAATCTTTGTTAATGGCTGAAACGACACAGATGGTGATAATTAAAGCAACCCAAATTCTTTTATCAAATGGGGAAAATATGACATTCATTTCCGAATTTTTGAATTCAAACTTCCTGGTGCAGTAGAGAAGCCTTTTGGCGTTAATTTGGGTTACAACAACATTGACAGAGCTGTTTCTTATAAAGGGATAGTTTTTTAACTGAGATTCGCAGTCGGCACAAATGTGTAATGTTGGGTAGGGCAAAGTTATATTTCTTTTTTCCGAATAAAATCTGAATTTTAAGAGCTGGGAGAGAATTCCCATTAATATTCCATGCATTGCAGACAGCCACCATTGCTTACCCTTTTTCAATACATATTTATACCTGATTCTAAGTAAATGTGTACTCTGATAGTTATAATTGGGAGTCATTGCAACCATTTCATATCCAAAAGAATTATTTTCAACAATGTATTCTTTTAGTTGACTAAATTCGGGTAGTAGTGAATTATGCATTTTCTTTTGTCTCTCAGGGTAAATCCAAGGTATCCATCCAGCAATTGTGCTTTCACCTTTTTGTGTCTCGTAAAAAACGATTACGAGACTCGAATAAAATTCTGAAAATTTTGATCTCATCCATATTTTCAAAAACTGTTTCTGTTGGGATTGTGACACAAATACATAAAAGAGGGGGAAAGTGCTGGAACGAAATCCAGAAGCGATTATAGTTGAGCCAACATTTATTGTGTTTACAGCTTCTGGTGTAGGTAGTAAGATTAAAATTGCTAAGCAATTTCCCTTCCACCCACTTTTAGAGATGTAGTTGGATTTGTCACTGCTGTCGACTAAAACTAAAGGATTGGACCTACCGTTCACTTCTAGTAAATAGTTGGATAGTGTCCCAATGCATGGATGGGTACAGATAATTTCCAATGTACAACCATTGTCTAGAAGGGGGAAAATATTGTTGGAGTTGGTTGCGTGAATAGTGTGAACTAATATTATTAAGAAGACCAAAGTGAGCCTTATTTTGTATGTCATACTGTGTGTATTTAAATTTTATTATATAACTCTATTCATTTCCAACTCCCAACGACAACTACTTCATGGCTACACAAGATAATAGTAGTAACAAGATAAAGTTAATTTAAGAAACTAGTATAATAGATAACTTTGCTGTGTTATTAAAACTATAAAGAAGTTTTCCAAAACGTCAGTACTACATTTCTATACAATAGATATAATCAATAGATCGTCACCAAAACTATCAAGGTTAAATTCAGCTATTGTATGATAATTTTACAAAAAGTTTTACCACGAATACTTGATATTGATATAAATATTCCCTAAATAAAGGGTTACAAATTGATTAATATTACAAAAAGTTGCATTTAATGTCTATTATGTACATATTACATATATGTTTGTGTACATACATATGTACATATATATCTATTACATACTATTATGTAATAATGCATTGTATGCGATATCTCCAACGACATTTCCTAAACGTAAGTATGAATTATGCATTTGCTTATACCTATCTCTCTCATCACGATTATGACTTATAACATTTACACTCATGAACAAAATAAAAATTCTTAAATATAGTAGTGTACATACATTACAGCAGCAGTACTGAGGCCATAATTTGGGTTGGAAGGCCGTAGTCATGTAAAATATAAGACTTGAAGCATATAAAAACACAAGATATTTTGTCAGAATATTTATTATGTAGGTATATCCTAAATAACAACGCAAATGTCAGAAATGTCTATCTGTAAGCCTAAACGCTTAGAATTTCTGTCAAAAAATCTTGTTCCGGGAAAGGCAGTTAGACTTTTACAATTTACAACTTAAAATCTAAAATCTAGCTATTTCTACGTAGAAGATTAGGAAACCGACAGTATTGACTTTGAAATATCGAAAACCGTATTAAAGCATGGAATTATGGTATGTTTGAAGCTGATGTAACATTTAGGCACTCATTTAATTACGGCAACAGAACGTTACTTAACATGGAAACAGAATCCCATATGATATCCATAGTCAGTCGCATTCCTCAGAATATAAGTACAAATCAATTGTATGATGGAAAAGAAGTTTTACATTTTATTGGACAACACATTTTCCCAGTTTAATAATCATTCTTATATATCATTTACTAATTTCTACAGACAACAGGTAAGCGTAATGACACTGCATACATACTATAATAAAATGGAGGAAAGGAGGTCGCATTTCACTTTCACTCCATCAGTTATTGAGTGCACAGTTAGAAAACAAATTCTGTAGCTAATTTCATTGTTTTATCTGGACGCTCGAATAAATCATTTTTAATTTAATTTCAAAGTCAAAGCTATCATTCATTTGGAAATTTCATAAAATACAACCTTGTGTTCCACTGGTTGTAATATATTACCAACAATGTGTCCTAATTCAGGTTTTGGAAGAGAAATGTCAAATTCCACTCTGAAATTTTTGGATAAACTAGTTACAAAAAGAAAGAGTTCATCTCTAGCAAAGGCTTCGCCTGGACAACTCCTACGCCCTACCCCAAAGGGAACCACTGCTGGATGACGAATAACTTCCAATCCGTCTTCACTGAGAAATCGTTCAGGTCGAAAGTTTTCAGGATCGCCCCAAATTTTAGGGTCATGCATAATTCCATACAGATTAGAGGCGACAACCATTCCTTTGGGTATTTTGTAGCCATGAAAGTCGACATCTTCACTCGTTGCGTGAAAAGACCCTAGAGGTGCCATTGAAGCAAAACGTAACACTTCCTGGATAACTGCGTCAACGTAAGGCAAACTGTAAGCAATAATGCAAAGATTATGCAGGTCAAACATTTAAATTCACACTTACATTGCACATGAAACCCAAGCAGAAACATAATAATAATTATGATTTATTAATTATTGATGTACTTTGTTTGGTCTTCTAATGTAATTGGCCGTTCAACGTCCAATTTCGATGCTATATTGTTGATAACTTTTTCCTGAATTTCTGGGAAATGTGCCATTAGGAAAATGTACCAAGACAAAGCTGAGGATACTGTATCTGTTCCAGCCAAGAACAAATCAAAAATGGTGTGGAGCAAATTTGTTTCTACAAATAAAGAATACAATACAAAAATCCTCCAATACATTTTAAATAGTTATAATTAATTTAAGTACTGTAAATGATGAAGGCACTGTGAACCGTTGACATTTAGTGCATCAAAATAACGATGAATATTACAATGAATTGGTAGGGTTACACTTTAGAAATGCTATCGCTACCTTTGCAAAACTTACCCCCATTTTTTCCGTAGAAGGAAGAGTTTGGATCAGTCGTGCTTTTAATTTTGAGAAGGTAAGAATCAACAAAATCTCGTTGAACTCCTTCTTCGTATGTTTCCTTGTGTTCTGCTACAATATTTCTCATAAACTGAAGAACGGGTTTCAGATTACTTCTGAAGTTTTCATATCCAGATAATTTTGGAAACAATTTAAAAAAATTTGGAAAAAATATGATTGCTTTTCCCAGTTTTGAAGCTGCCAGCCTGTAAATATAAATGTGCACCTACACAGTTGTAAACTATGTATACATTTTGGTGTACTTTCTACTGAATAGCTAGAAGCCAAAAATAAACAGAAATGAAGTTCAAAATGTGCATATTATCGTAGGCCCAGTCACCCACCCCTACCAGGCCCAGACACCCACATACTGATTCGATGGAGACTTTTTTGCTATTTTCAATTGTGTATCTTTATGATAGGATATCTTATTATATCATAAGTAATATTTACGTCGTGGAGTGTTTCACTAAAGTCTTAAAATCCGCATCGTCTACTGAATATCTTTTTCCAGCCACAATAGTCCAAAGGGTATTTACTGCTGAAATATTGAAAGTGTGTCGTGTGTTTATTGGCGTTCCACTAGTTTTCTTTAAATTTTCGATTAGGTCTGCAATTTCCTTCATCACTTGATTTCCCAGAGTTTCCCTGCACCTCAGACCCGACTTAATGTACGAGAAGGCAAATTTTCGTTGCTCAGCCCAAAGTTGTCCAGACGTGAAAATTATTCCTTAATAGTAATTAAAAGTCATAACATTAGAAGCATTATGGGATTGAGCAGTAACGGCAAAGCCCCGAAGCCGCTGTGTCCAACACATTCTGATCCCACCTCTATTCGTTTAATTGTAATTTTTGCTACAGCAGGACCATAAAATAATATATAACCTCTAACAATTCCATTGTCTTCCTCCGCAAAATGACCCAAATATGGTTTTTCTGAAAATGTAGACAAACTAAAGGCTTCTTTGAGAAGTTTATAATCGTTTATGAATACCGTTCTGTAATTGAATTAAACCAGTATTTAATTAGTAGTTTCTTAATCAATATAGGATCAACCATGCAATGCAAAAAAATTATACCTAGAGACCGTACACTTACGACGCCCACATTTAAGACTTCAGGGAGAGGGTTCAGATAGAGATGACGTTTAACATGGGGAAAGGTGAGTAAGTAAATAGGTAATTGCTTTATTATGTTTTTCGAATGAACTTTTAATTTTAGATGATGTGACAACTTGGTTATTGGTATAGTATGCTATTCGAAGAACTGGGCTAAATTGCGTTAGGTACCGCACCGAGGTATTTCTAGATAATTCTGAAGAACTAGACAATATTAAGCTCCATGTACATTCTGGAAGAGTCCCATGCAAATGTAAAACTAAAATGGTAAGTTTCTGACTAATGGCCTTTTAGTAATAAAAAATTAAAACACGCAAAATACGTTAATCAATGGCGATTGGCTATAGTTATGCAAGAAATTTTACGATTTAGGAATAAATACTTGCAAATATTAAAGGTTTGAAGATATTATCATGAGGTAGTAGTATTTACTTACTTGAGTCAATCAATTATTATACTTGATAAGCCAATTACATCAATAAACGTAATGCTGAACGAAATGGAAAATTTTAAAAATAGTAAATCATTAAGCGTAAGGGGATTAAGATGTTATTGAAATTCAAAAATTATTGGATATATTATTTCTTTTTATTGCAGATGAACCTTTTTTAACAGAAGCTTCAATGTTAGTTTGGGTCACTTACTATTACTGATTAATTTTAATTAAAAGAGGTCCGTCCATATACGCCACACGGACTTGTTATCAACTCAACCTTGTGAGGCAAACAGAAAAAAATATGCAATAGAAAATAATAAAATGTAATACAAAGTTAAATAACCCCTCTGAAACCCATTTAGCCCAAAGGTTGTGGTAATACGGGTCAACAAATAAACTGTCACCTGTGGGATTTGAGGATTTGTCGGTGATTTACAATTTTGGTGTTTTAATTTACACGCCATCAGTCGGAAGCTTTCCATTTTAGTTTTCATTTGCATGGAACTTTCATAGAATTTGCATGGGGTTTATCCGCATCTCGGATGTATAATATTATTTGTTTTTTAATTGGGAGGTTAGGGGGTAATTGAAATCATACTGAGGGGGAGTGGTAAAAATTGGAGATTTCATGTGTACGACTCTCTATTTTACTTACTATTATAATTACGTGATAGGTTTAGGCACCTTAGTGCTCCAAGATCAGCAGCAAAAATATCCCCGTATTTAGTCCTGATAGTCATAGCTGTTTTGTATGGTTTTGAACCAAGTTGAAGAAGGTTTCCAAATATTGGCCAACTGCGAGGACCTTTAATATTGAAATATAAATAAGTAATGATGGCAAAAGAGCTAACTACCCCCATTCGTATGCATTTGTTAAATTTAAATTCTCGAATATTGATTCATGTATTTAAAATATTATGCAATGAAAATCATTTTACCTGGTGGGAAATCTTTAGGTCGTTTCTTCTGCACAGAAATTAACCTTGAAAGGTAGATTGCAATCGCACAAATTGAAAATGCACAATAATACCACATCATTTTAACCACAGTTTCTAAAAAAAATTCTGTGTTTCAATAGATCGACTTATTAAGTGAATGTATTATTTTAATACTTGTTTTTCTAGCTCTTCGTAAAATATTGCTCCGCACAGTTAGTACTTTTATACTGCAGATAGGTATATGATTATCTTAAGCTTCGTGATTTTGATTTACCCTTCTATTACTAAATAATTTTTTAGAAATTGTATTAATACACTTCCTATCTACAAAATTAACTGATAAGAGGAATATCCTAATATTAAGCACATACCTAATAAAAGCTATGATCAGAAATCTCATGGAACGGAAAGCAACTAACAATTACTAGATGTGTGCACATAGTAATACATATTATTTCACAAACACGATTTAGAACCAGTTTGATATCTGTTTTAGGAGTTATGTAACTACTATTTATATAATATTACATATTATGTAACTTGTTCCCGTTGAATACGTAATTGTCAAGGTTGAGTGTGTAGTGACGTACATTTTCTTTTGCCTAGCATGTTATGTGATCTTGCCTGTCCCTTTTATGCGAATGTTGTGTCTGTCTGTCTGCCCGTCTGTTTGCAGGATAAATCAAAAACTGTTTGTGATACCGACTTCTTTCGGTATAATTAACGAACTAATAAAAATATGAGACCAATCGACTACACCCTATCAAAGTTATGACCACGCCCACAGGCAAGGGGGTATTGCTATAAAGCTGTTGACCTAAGGAACCCAAATATAAATCTCCATGTTCGCCAAACATGGGACGATGTGAGATTGCGTGAGAAATGAATTCGATCACCGTGATGAAATACAATGTAATTAATTTTTAACTTATGTAGCACAAGCTATTATCCCACAAATTTTACCACGGTTTATAATTAATGTAAAGAATTGTAAAAAATCTAGTAGGTGCATCCGGAGGTACATTACTATGATATAGATCATCAATTTGCTTATGCACTTGTATTTAATATATTGGTAAGCATTTGCAGCCACTACTGCCTTGCCTATAGTATGCTGCTGGAGAATGCCTTGAATAATTCTATTCTAATTTCATTTACTATTTCTTACATTTGTAAGTAAGTGTTTCTATCCATACTCATTAAAATGGGTCAGTAGTAGTAGCAGCCTTATATTGAGAAATCTGAGTTCATTCATGTTGGTAGAACTATTCCAGATATGCAAGGTAGGTTTGCTGATTTACATGCACACACTGCTGCGACTATAAAATTACTAGATTCTTCGAAGCCAATTTTTCCGGGCTACAAAAATTATATAACAAAACAAGATACCAAATACCGCACCCGCTGTTGAACTTACATCTCAAAATCAAAAATTTTAACCTTTCAGTTTTCTCAAAATCTGGGTAAAACATTTTTATCCAGAAGATATAAGGTTGATATTTTTTATAACCATTCCTCCATTGAGACCAAAATCGGCGTCCCCCGATGGTGGTCCTAGTATAGCGTTTTCACTGTAGTTACATTTAAATGCATTAGGATTATAGCTATATTTTTGAATTCTGTTTTCAGGATTCGATACATAGCTATACAAATGAACTCTAACCTAATTAACTAGTAATAATGAGTAATAACTATACAACTCATAAGTTCTGTTGATATTAATGTAACTTTTATTTACCTGAAGGGAATGGATTCGATACACACTAATATGAATCCATGTGAGAATAAATCAAAACAAACAAAAACCGACCAAGACCAATAAGGACAGAGAATTGCATTTTTTAAATATTTGCACATTCATTAATTAACATCCCACCAAGTAAGTTAAAAATGAGCAGTTAGAAAACTAGGAAATTGTATAAAATACTACCTGATGATCCACAGGTTTGAGTACAGTACCAGGAATGTGATCTAATTCAGGCTTTGGAAGAGAGGTGTCAAATTCTACTCTGAAATTTTTGGATAAATTAGTTACAAAAAGAAAGAGTTCATCTCTAGCAAAGGCTTCCCCTGGACAACTCCTACGCCCTACCCCAAAGGGAATCATAGCTGGATAACGAATAACTTCCAATCCATCTTCACTGAGGAATCGTTCCGGTCGAAAATTTTCAGGATCGCCCCAAATTTTAGGGTCATGCATAATTCCGTAAAGATTAGATGCGACAACTATTCCTTTGGGTATTTTGTAGCCATGAAAGTCGACATCTTCAATCGTTTCGTGGAAAGAGCCTAAACCCGCAATTGTAGCAAAACGTAACACTTCCTGGATAACTGCGTCAACGTACTGCAAACTGTAAAATGTAGTGTGAAAGATTGTAAATAGTAAATATTTCAATTTCCAGAATGTGTTTACATTGCGCATGAAACACAAAACAGAGTTTGATTGCACATATTATTTGTAGGCAGAAACATAAGAATACTTCCCATAATTATGATATTAATTATTTGTAAGTTACTTTGTTTGGTCTTCTAATTTAATTGGCCGCCCATCTTCCAAAATCGATGCTATATTGTTGATAACTTTTTTCTGAATTTCTGGGAAATGTGCCATTAGGAAAATGTACCAAGATAAAACTGAGGCTACTGTATCAGTTCCAGCCAAGAATAAGTCAAAAAGGGCTTGGACCAAATTTATTTCTGCAAATAAGGAATATAACAAACATTTTATAAATTACAACATCCTATATAGTTACTACGACTAGCTAGGTACTATATAGTTAAAATAAATGGCGAAGGGCATGAAATGCATTTGGTAACATTTAGAATGCTATCAAAACTTACCCCCAGTTTTCCCATAGAAAGAAGAATTTGGGTCAGTCGTTCTTTCAATTTTGTGAAGATAAGAATCAACAAAATCTCGTTGAACTCCTTCTTCGTATGTTTCCTTGTGTTCTGCAACAATATTTCTCATAAACTGAAGAACGGGCTTCAGATTACTTCTGAAGTTTTCAAGTCCCGATAATTTTGGAAACATCTTAGAAAACTTTGGGAAAAATATCAATCCTTTGAAAAGTTTGGAAGTTGTCATTCTGTAAATTAAATTATGGATGTACATACATGCATGTGCAAAAAGTGTGTAGCACAATATGTACAGGACTAGTTGTGTTATTGTTATTACTAATTTATGTTAAAAAACTTTAAAAAAAATTATGTATTACGCTGTGGAGTGTTTCACTAAAGTCTTAAAATCCGCATCATCTACTGAATATCTTTTTCCAGCCACAATAGTCCAAAGGGAATTTACTGCTGAAATATTGAAAGTATGTCGTGTGTTTATTGGCGTTCCACTAGTTTTCTTTAGGTTTTCGATTAATTCTGCAATTTCCTTCATCACTTGATTTCCCACAGTTTCCTTGTTGAGACCCGACTTAATATAAGAGAATGCAAATTTTCGTTGCTCAGCCGAAACTTTTACAGGCGAGAAAAGTATTCCTAAAAAATTTAAAAAACGCATAGGTACTCACACTAAAAGGTTCACTGTTAATAGCAAATTAATTTAGCCTTTCTTAAAATAAGTAATATATTACATATTTTATCTACCCCTAGCAATTCCAGTAGTTTCCTCGGCATAATGATGATAATACGGTTTTCCTGAAAATGCATGTAAGCTAAAAGCTTCTTTGAGAAGTTTATAATCATTTATGAATACCGTTCTGTAAAGTGAGTTAAGCCAGTTTATTATTGTTTTCCTTTATTACCAATGCAAAGAGTTATTATATTTTAAATAATGTGGTAGGCACCTTAGCGTCCCAAGATCAAAAGAAATAATATCCCCATACTTTGCCCTCATATTCATAGCTTTTTCATATGGTTTTAAACCAAGTTGAAGAAGATTTCCAAATATTGGCCAACTGTCAGGACCTTTAATATTGAAATATAAATATGTAATTATGGCAAAAGAGCTTTCTTCATGCTTATACTTATACATTCGTTAATATCGTTAAATTTAAATTCTCGAATATTGATTCATGTATTTAAAATATTCAATAAAAATCATTTAACCTGGCGGGAAATCTTTAGGTCGTTTCTTCAAAGAAAGTAATCTAGAAATGTAGATTGCAATCGCGCAAATTGAAAATGCACAATAATACAAAATCATTTTAACCACAGTTTCTGTATTTTAATAGATCGATACTTAGACTTATTAAGTGAATGTATTATTTTAATCCTTGTTTTTGTGCTCTTTGTAAAATATTTCTCTGCACAGTTAGTACTTCTATACTGCAGATAGGATTATCTTAAGCTTTGTGATTTTGATTTGTCCTACTATACTAAATAATTTCTTAATAATTGTAATACTACACTTCCTATCTACAAGATTTACTATTAAGAGAAATATCCTGATATTAAGCACATAAAATTATATATTCGTAGAAAGAAATACGTTATATGAATACGAAAAGTAGTCTATAAATACCTAATAAAATTTATAGTAATCCTATATACCACCCTTCGTGTCATAAATGCTAATTTCTCGAATATGGGTTTGGATAAGGGTTGGCATTGAAATGGAATGACTGAATGACAGGAAAGTTAGAAATTCTTTTACTATCAGAAGAAATTAATTTTAGTGACGCAAATGACTTAAAGCTATGATTAGAAATCTCATGAAACGGAAAGCAACTAACAATTACTAGACGTGTGCACTGCCCACAGTATAATACATATTATTTTGCAACAACGATTGAGAACCAGTTTGATATCTATTTTAGGAGTTATGTAACTATTTATATAATATTACATATTATGTAACTTGCTCCATGTGAATACGTAATTATCAAGGTTATTATGTGTGTAGGTCGTGAGTTCGTGAGGTACATTTTTTCTTTTGGCTAGCATGTATGTGATCTTGCCTGTCTCTTTTATGTGAATGTTGTGTCTGTCTGTCCGTCGGTTTGCAGGGTAAATCATAATAAACTGTTTGTGATACGAACTTCTTTTCTGTATACCTGGGGGGTATATCAATAACGAACTAACGAAAATATGAGGCCAATCGACTACACCCCATCAGAGTTATGGCCACGCCCACAGGCATTGGGGTATTGTTAGAAAACTGTTGAAACCTAAAGAACCCAAATATAAATCTCCATGTACCCCAAACATGGGTCGATGTGAGATTGCGTGAGAATTCGATCTCCATGATGAAATACAATGTAATTAATTTTAAACGTATGTAGCACAAGCTCTTATCCCACAAATTTGACCACGGTTTATTATTAATTAGAATTGAAAAAATACCTAGTAGGTGCATCCGAATGTACATCACTATAATATACTAGATTAGATCCTCAACTTGATTCCGTGCCTGTATTTAATATACAGGTAAGCATTTGCTGCCACTGCACACTGCCTAGAATGATGCTGGAGAATGCCTCGAATGATTCATTTATCTACATTTGTAAGTGCATCTATCCATACTCATTAAAATTGGTCAGTAGTAGTAGCAGATTTATATTGAGAAATCTGAGTTCATTTATTCCATGTTGGCAGAACTACAAAACCTATGTATTCCAGGTATGCAAGGGAGGTGTGCTGGTTTACACGCACACAGCACAGCGGCTATAAAATTGCCAGATTCTCCAGCCAATTTGTACTGGCTACAAAAATGTATGTAACAAAACATAATACCAAATTTTTTAACCGTTATTTTTTATAATCACTCCCCCATTGAGACCAAAATCGGTGTTTCCCGATGGTGGTCCTAGTATAGCGTTTTCACTGTAACTACATTTAAATACATTAGTAGTACTATAGCTATATGTTTGAATTCTGTCATCAGGATTCGACATTCGATACATATCTATACAAATGAACTCTAACCTAATTAACTAGTAATGAGTAATTACTATGCAATTCATGAGTTCTGATGACATTAATGTAACTTTTATTTGCATGAACGGAATGGGTTCGATAATATATATGAAGACACACCAACATATGAATTCATGACTTTTCTATATTGAACTAGCATAATGTCTTATGAAACATCATTTAATGGGGCAAGGCGCGCTTGTTCCAGAGCGTTCTTTTATTCACTCAGGTACACGCTCAGGCACCATTGCATATTGAGCTTTGAAAAACTCACATGCAAAAAGAATAAAAATGAGAAACCAGTGAAAATAAATCAAAAGCAAACCAAAACCGACCAATAAGGACAGAAAATTACCTTTTTTAAGTATTTGCGCATTCAATAATTAACACACACCAGGTAAATTAAAAATGAGCAATTAGAAAACACTAGGAAATTATAGAAAATACTACCTGATGATCCACAGGTCTAAGTACATTACCAGGAATGTGTTCTAATTCAGGTTTTGGAAGAGAGGTGTCAAATTCTACTCTGAAATTTTTGGATAAATTAGTTATAAAAAGAAAGAGTTCGTCTCTAGCAAAGGCTTCGCCTGGACAACTCCTACGCCCTACCCCAAAGGGTACCAGAGCTGGATGACGAATAACTTCCAATCCATCTTCACTGAGGAATCGTTCCGGTCGAAAATTCTCAGGGTCGCCCCAAATTTTAGGGTCATGCATAATTCCGTACAGATTGGATACGACAACTATTCCATTGGGTATTTTGTAGCCATGAAAGTCGACATCTTCACTCGTTGCGTGGAGAGAGCCTAAAGCCGAAATTGTACCAAAACGAAACACTTCCTGAATAGCTGCGTCAACGTATGGTAAACTGTAAAGTGTGAAAGGTTGTAAATAGTAAATATTTCAATTCATAGAATGCTGATATTTCCCATGAAATCACAAACAGAGTTTGATTGTACATATTATTATTTGTAGGCAGAAACATAAGAATATTTCCCATAATTATGATATTAATTATTTGTGTACTTTGTTTGGTCTTCTAATTTAATTGGCCGCCCATCTTCCAAAATCGATGCTATATTGTTGATAACTTTTTTCTGAATTTCTGGGAAATGTGCCATTAGGAAAATGTACCAAGATAAAACTGAGGCTACTGTATCTGTTCCAGCCAAGAACAAATCAAAAAGGGTGTGGACCAAATTTGTTTCTACAAATAAAGAATATAGTAATCCTTATATAAATACAACATCCTACATAATTAGTACGACTAGCTAGGTAAGTACTATAGTTAATATATATGACGAAGGGTATGAAAAGCATTTGGTAACATTTAGAATGCTATCAAAACTTACCCCCAGTTTTCCCATTGAAAGAAGAATTTGGGTCAGTCGTTTTTTCAATTTTGTGAAGATAAAAATCAATAAAATCTCGTTGAACTCCTTCTTCGTATGTTTCCTTGTGTTCTGCAACAATATTTCTCATAAACTGAAGAACGGGCTTCAGATTACTTCTAAAGTTTTCAAGTCCCGATAATTTTGGAAACATTTTAGCAAACTTTGGGAAAAATATCAGTCCTTTGAAAAGTTTTGAAGTTGTCATTCTGTAAAGTAAATTATGGATGTACATACATGCGTTTTTAAACTTTCCTCTTAATGGGAGGCTGAAATTGAGGCAAATACAGAAAAATGCAATGTACATACGACAAAATCTTAGTATGTTATTGTTATTACTATTTTAAAAGTAACCAAAATATGTATTACGCTGAGGAGTGTTTCACTAAGGTCTTAAAATCTTCATCGTCCATTGAATACCTTTTCCCAGCAACAATAGTCCAAAGGGAATTTGCTGCTGCAATATTGAATAGGTATTGTGGGTTTATAGGTGTTCCACTCGTTTTCTTTAGCTTTTCCATTAATTCTGCATTTTCCTTCATCAGTTGATTTACCGTAGTTTCCTTGTTGAAGCACGACTTAATATAAGAGAAGGTAAATTTTCGTTGCTCAGTCGAAACTTTTACAGGCGCGAAAATTATTCCTAAGTAATAAAAAAAATGCGTATTCTCAGAGTAAAGGTTCACTGTTGATAGCAAAAAATTATTTTGCCTTTCTTAAAATAAGTAATACTGTATATATATTTATGTACCTCTAACAATTCCAGTAGCTTCCTCGGCATAATGATGCAAATACGGTTTTGTTGAAAATGCATGTAAGCTGAAAGCTTCTTTGAGAAGTTTATAATCATTTATGAATACCGTTCTGTAAAGTGAGTTAAGTCCGTTTATTAATGTTTTGCTTGATTACCAATTCAAAGAATTATCATATTTTAACTAATCCGATAGGCACCTTAGCGTCCCGAGATCAAAAGAAATAATATCCCCATACTTTGCCTTCATATTCATAGCTTTTTCGTATGGTTTTGAACCAAGTTGAAGAAGATTTCCAAATATTGGCCAACTCCGAGGACCTTTAATATTGAAATATTAAATTAATATAATTATGGCAAAAGAGCTTTCTTCATGCTTAACATTCGTTAATATCGTTAAATTTAAATTCTCGAATATTAATTCATGTATTTAAAATATTCAGTAAAATTCCTTTAACCTGATGGGAAATTTTTAGGTCTTTTCTGCAAAGAAATGAGGTAGATTGAAATCGCACAAATTGAAAACACACAATAATATAAAATCATTTTTAGTACAGCTCCTTAACAATTTCTGTAAGCAGATCAGTACACAGGTATCTGTGCAGCAAAAATGAATTACTGAAAGTAAATATATAGTATTAACACCCTACAAATTTTTAAGTATTCCTTGTAGCGCTCCGTCAACCTAAATGTAACCTTTCAATGTGAAATGCACGACGGAGAAAATTGCATTAGAAAGAAATGAATTTTATGGACGCTTTACTAATTACATTGCGAAATCTCGTGGGACTGAAAGCAACTTGAGATAATATATCCATAATGATTATGCTTATTGAGCAACAACAGTTTGTAACCGGTTTGTTATCTAAATATAAGTGCTGCAGTAGGAGTTATGCAATTAACAGTTGTATAACAATTATTTATAGAGTGACGTATTTACGTAGATTTTCTCGACATGTTGGCTTGTTAATTAATAATCTTGTGAAACAATCAAACATTCACCTAAGTATGTTGTACATTCGGAGAATCTGAGCTCCGAATGTATAACTTACTTAGGTATTAACTAACGTATATATATACGATAGCTAATAATTAATCGGCAGAATTTATAAAAGTGGCAGGACGAAGGTACTAAAAAAGTACTATGAAAGCGTACATATATATATTGATTTTTGTATTCATGTTGATAGTACTGCTGAGGCTTCTGCATACATTACAAAGTACATTATTTGAATGCGCGAATCTTACACAAAATAAGCAGTACAAGAAAATATTTAATTATGTGATCTGAAAGCCATAATGACTACCGTATTTACTTTGATTCACATTTTTCGTTATTTTTAACAATTTTTATCCGTCGTAAAGGTTGGAAAGCATCTAGGAAGATTTTCAAATAGGATAACTTATGGAAAGCCAAAGTAACCTAAGATCTCTAAGGGAATTTTGAAAGTTTCGAAGTTGTCACCAAAGAAAGTATAAAAAATGTAAATCATGAATTATGTAAATCAAAATATGTACCCAACTACACTGTTTTAAAATAGGTTTTAAACTCTTAGACTGAATATGTAGAAGAGTAAAAACTATAGTATAACGGCAAATATAATAGATGTGGAAAATTTCTAAATGTGAGTGTACTATAATAATTAATATTATGCTGTGGAGTTTCACTAAATTAAATTCTTAAAATCCACATCGTCTCATGACTACCTTTTTCCAGCCAAAACAGCCCAATGGGAATTTATTGCTAGAAGAAGGTGCAATAGTGCAGCTGCAGTAAATGTAATATATTATACCTAACTATAAATAAATAAATAACAATTACCGTAAACTACGAAATAGTGTCCCAGGGGAATTATTATTTCAAGCCAACTTTTGAAGCCAAAAAAATGCGCATGAGGAATTATTTTGTCCATGGGTAAGTTTATAGCCAATATGGTTTAAAACGTACAGATTAATTTTATATTTATCAATGAAGATTATTTGAATTTTAACATTTTTGACATTTCTTATTCTGAAAGTTTATGGAATACTATCTTATGGGCCACAGGAGTGTTCATGCTTCCGACAATGTGATCTAGTGCAGGCTTTGGACTGGACGGATCAAATGTAACTCGGAAATTCTGAAATATTTTGGTTAAGAAAAGAAAAAATTCATCTTTGCCAAAGGTATCTCCTGGACAAATTCGGCGACCAGCACCGAAGGGAACAAAAGCTGGATGACTAATAACTTTAGATCCATCTTCACTAAGGAATCGTTCGGGACGAAAGTTTTCTGGATCTCCCCAAACTTCAGGATCGTGCAAAATTCCATATTGATTCGACACAACAACAGTTCCCTTTGGTAATGTGTATCCATGAAACTCTATATCTTCGGTAGCTTCTCGCAACACTCCCAAAGGTACCTGAGCACAGAATCGGAGAACCTCTTTGATCAGTGCCTCGACGTATGGTAAACTAGTAAATAAACATATTATAGAATGCAATCAAATTAAAATACATGCCAAATTAATGGGTATGTAAATAGAAATTGGAATTTTACCTTTGTTTGTCGCTCAGTGATATATGCTGTCCTTTACCAAATGATTTTATCGAGTTGATTAATTTCGTCTGCACTTCTGGAAAATGTGACAACAGAAAAAGTGTCCAACACAACGCTGTGGCTACTGTATCAGTTCCGGCCAAGAAATAATCATACAAGGTATGCACCAAATTCGTTTCTGCAAATACAAAACAATATGCTTTTTAGTTTAAAATAAAATTAAAAAAAAAATATCCGTCACGTATTTTTTAGAAATTATTACAGAAACAGAAGAAATTACAGAAATTGTTACAATAAAAGCAGCCTGTATCTTGGAAAGGAGAAAATAATAGTCATAGTTTTATCTGTACCTCCTTTTTTTCCGTAAAAGGTAGAATTTGGATCTGTGGTATTCTTAATTTTATTAAGATAAGCATCGATAAAGTCTCTTTGAATTCCTTCTTTGTACGTTTCCCTATGCTCATCAATGATGGTTTTGACATATTCTCGAAGTGGATTCAAATCACTCCTGAATTTTTTGTATCCAGATAGTGTTGGGAACATTTTCGAAAATTCGGGGAAGAATACTAGAATTCCCTGCATGACCGGCGAGGTAGCTATACTTCGTTTGGAAAATCAGTTATTTATTAATTATGTTTCAATCAATGAGATATTAGTGAAAGAAAATCTTAAGTTTATTAATTCTCTATTAAGGCATTAAATTAAAATTTACGCTGCGCTGTGCTTTGTTATTTTCTGGAACTCTGGGTCATCATGTGAATATCGTTTTCCAGCTACGATATTCCACAGAGAATTCAAAGACGAAATGGTAAATACATGTCGTGTATCAATTGGTTTTCCGCAAGTTTTCCTTAAGCCTTCGATTAGTTCTGTAGCTTCATGGGCTACAATGTGTTCCATTGACACTGTATCTCTGAGCCCCGTTGCAAGATAAGTGAAAGCAAATTTCCGCTGTTCAGCCCAAATTTGTCCACTCGAGAAAATCATTCCTAGTAAAATAGTAATTTTGTGTGAACGAAATGTAGGTTATAGCATGAAATAATGCATTTTTTGCGGATACAATAATTAAATAGGTGACCTTATAGTATTTACTACGCAAATGTAGTTAATGGCAAATATACGCTACCTCTAACAATTCCAGTTTCCTCTTCGGCAAAATGATGGAAATTGGGCCTTGCAACTAATGCAGGTAAATTACAAGCTTCTTTAAGAAGTTTATATTCATTTATAAACACAGTTCTGAGAAATAAAAATGAACCACATAATACATTGTGAGGCACAGTAATTATATATATTTCCACAAATATTTTCATTTTCGTGGTTGATTAATTCTCCATGAACTAATATGTATTTATCTAATTATTACATGCAGTTACCTTCTTTCTCCAAGATCAATGCCAATAATGTCCCCATATTTTCCCCGCAAGGCCATCACAGCTTCATACTGTTTACTACCAAGCTGAAGCATATTCCCAAAAATTGGCCAGCTTCGAGGGCCTAAAAAAGAAGAAATATTATGACTTCATTCAAAAAATATACAGGGTTTGTAATTTGTAATGGTAGTTTAGTTAGATAGTACTTCTTTAAAATGTTATATGTGGATGCCTACATTATCTTTATCTGGGTTTACAATATCATAGTTTTAACTAACCTGGAGGAAAATTTTTCGGTCTTCTTCTTAAATGTAGTTGCACTGCTATGTAGAAGACGAATGTCAGGGAAAAGATTAAGAACCCTTCTAAAATCATTTTTGTTATGTCGATTAATTTTACACCTGTAGTTGCAGAACAGTTTTCAAATTATTGAAATCGCCCTAAACGAGTATTAACTTCCAGTTATAGCAACGCCAGTACAAATACCTACTTGTGTTCCTTGTTAAGGTTAAGTACCAACTGTTTATGCAGTTACGAATATTTGTGATTACAAAGAATCTGTTTGACATTCAAGTGCATCTGCGAAGGCCACGGCCACATAGATAAACACAAAAAGCTGTATTTGCGGCGACGAACTTTTTCTATACTTTTGTAATATGTTGTGTTGTAGTTATCTATAGATGAGAATGTAGTTTTGGCTTTACATAAACTTTGTAATTTGTAATATCAACTTTTTATATTCAATGATCCACCGTAGTAGCAAAGCTTATTGGGTGCAGTTTGTTGAAAACATATTATCAAGGTTGTAGGATGGGAGCGTGCAAAATAATAATACAAGCAAGATCTTATAAACAATAAGATATACTATGCTTTATGTGTAGGATTATATGCAAGCTGTGACAAAGATATCTTGCAGATATCCATCTATGTATAAAGATGATGTTAGCTGAGTACGAGAGTTGATTACCTACAACCTATGTAGTTATGCAATGTAATAATACTAAGTAGTAAATACCTACTAAACCAAAATTACCAAGATTATTGAGATTTATTCTACATCATAAATATGTATGTATTTACATTTTTTTTAGTTTACAAATTGGTAGTTAGCGTAATTAATATACTAACATTAAATACCGCAATCGACGAATTAATTCCT
>JAQFYC010003653.1:0-19947 GCA_034694165.1 Tomocerus mixtus
AACTGAGCGGACGATGGATGGATGAGAAAGAAGAGACAGGGAGACAGATAGAGTTTAAAGAACTACAACAACTGCATAGGAGAGGATAGGACGAGGAAAATAAAGGACCCGAGCCAACTCAGACGAAATCAACCAAAGAGTCAAAGTCTGGCTAAGTCAGCTAGTAAACGATCGTTCGCTGAATTTTAGATGGTTCTACCATGTTCTACTTAGTTTAGGCTATATATCCGCCTTTTTCTCATGAAAACCAGTAGTTCAGGTGTCGTCTCTTGTCTTCGTATACTTATTCTTTCTTTCCCATTGTCTTGTCCAAAGGAATGGAGTTTTTCCTTTGTTTCCGGTAGTTTCCCTCAGAGTGTTCATTCACCATTGGATTATAATTACTTTCTTTCCTTTTGTCTCCCCGACAGGAACACAAAAGCAAATTTTCACTTGGAGGCAGAATATTATTTCCTGTTCTTATACAGTACACTAGAGCATAACACTATAATATTTATGTAACACTAAGCTTTAGGTAAGTAAGGCATTATTAATTACTGCGCTCTTAGCCTTCACGTAAGGAAATCAAGACTGATTGTGATTGTTACTGCTACCCCTTTTCGGGACATATCCTATTTCATGATAGCTGCTGAAATATGTACAAAGCTCTCATGTCAGTAAAAGCGTCACTGTCAAAGAAAAGAGAATAATTGTAGGATTTTTCTGCACTAAATGAATTAGTTGCGTGAGAAATTACTATTGGAGATAAAACTACGACCAAGCGTTACTGCATACATGAATTTCCTACATAATTTACGCGTTAGATTCTTTTCTATTGCGTATTAATGGAAAATTACTTAATAATGATTTCTATGTAATGCAATATATGTAGAATATAGAATGACGTACGTTAGTTCGTGACTTCGTTCTGAGGGCGGACTACTGTACTGTAACTGTGTGTAGGTATTAGAGAAACATGCTCCTACGCACTATAAAGTGCACTATACATAGTAGGTTTACTTTCATTGCATGTTTTTCAAGACATCACATCATACAGTAAAGAAATGACATGTCATTCATTGCTGACGGGCTGTCTAGCCCCCGGCGCTATAGTGCTGTTTAAATTTCCTCTTCTGCGGTCTTTTGATGTCAGTGATAGTGTGAAAAACACGAGTTTCTTTTGTGTCACTTCGCCTTTTCTGATCTACTATTTCGGGAAATGAATGATGTGAGCAAGGGAGGACGATGAGCATGGAGGTTGTATCTTCGGGGCATTGGCTACGCCAATATGGACCTTAGCACACCAAATCGCTGCAGTTACATTAATAGGTTGTGGTGTAAGTAGGGATGACACATTTGAAACTGTTGACACTGATACCGACTTGTCACTGGAGATGGACGGTATAAATGGTCATGCACGTATACTAACATATACCATACATGCACAATATTTTTGCAGATTAAAATATTGCAGTTTACATGATGTATAGGTAGCTAAGCTAGCTGTCCAAACTATTCATGTACCTACCTATATGGGATATACATTCAGGTGAAGGTGACTGTATCTATTTGGCCTTAAGTATTTGTATATCAAAAATATTTTTTATATTTAAAAATATAATAATTTTGCTTTTTAGTACATAAGTGTATGCACTATCGAATGCACACACTTACTTATGTACTAAAAAACAAAATTGGGGTACTTATGAAACTCCTCTATTATAAAGGCGCATTGTTTAACGTATTTCTTTGCCTATTTAAAAGGGAGTTGGTTAGAGTCTACAATACTACATTTTGCGTCGTACTTGAGTATTAGCTCATTTTCGTTGGTTACCTGAAGAGTTTACTGTATTTGCCCAAAGTTCTTTAATGATGTCAAAAGAAAAGCGAAGAAAGTTTACCATACTGTAGTTTCACTTAGTCTTCAGTCACTGCCGTGCCGTGACGTCTTGAGATTTAATGAAGAAAGCTTTCTCATCCTAATCCTGAGATGAGGGATAGTTATTTAATCCAAGATGAATATTCGAATTCGTAGAAAGTTTCATAGTAACTACATACCCTATTGATCATACTTATGTAAGTATGTATATAGTCCGCTGCATAGTATGGTTCACTTGTGCCGAGATAAAAGCTAATAAGTAAGTTAGCAAGTACAGATATAGTAAGTATAACCAATTTGTACTATATATAATAGATAAGCGTTGGGTTACAGGAAGCGAGGTTATGACAGTATTCCTATGAAGTGTTAATATGACGCTGGAATGGAAAATAGGGATAAGATTTGAAGGATGTTTGATAAAAGATAGGTGATGTGATGTGAGTGGGCCCCTTCTTGTGTTGTGCCGTCAGATCTTTTCATTTCTGAGTCTACGCTCGGCTTTTGTTATATGTTTGTGAGCAACAGGTAACGAACCGAGAAAAGATATCTCTTTATATCTGAGAAAGGGCTCGTAAAAAATAATTGGCAGTTTTCCCAAAGCATGGGAAGTAAGCTACAAGCTACGTTGCGTAGCTAACAATGCGAACCAGAAGTTATTAGCACAATGTCGCGCTATAGTCACGTCGAAAGATATTCGCTACACACTTGTACTTGTGTGAGTAAAAGGATATGCAATCTCAATCTGACAACAACTACAAAATACAATACACATTCAGATGGAATCTAGAATCTTAGTTAGCCTGCTGTCACATTGTTTCCTAAAAGCCATCTACACTTGTCTCTATGTCTTGTAGTAATTTACTCTTTTGCGATATCACATCACAACACTATTTTGTAGAGAACAGCCTAGTGCTTTTAAGAAACTATGTTATACAATAAACCCACAAAGGGAGAGCTATGAAATACAAAACAGAAGATACAAATACAACCGCGGAAGTCACATTCTTATCTCATCTTCATCTCCAGATGAAAACACTAGCAAAATAATATCAACAGTAGGATCTTGATGAAAATGATGAGTTTCTAAAGATAAAGAGCGAGTCGGAAGGCGGAGATGGGGAAAAAATGGGGTTTGACATGGCGTGTCTATTCTTTCCTTTACTTTACCATTTACCTTAAGGCCAAGCCAGACTTATGCATTTACTTCTACCGCGTAGTTGTATTTGTAGTTGTACTGTACTTGTGTTTTGATTATGTCTGTTAGCTTCTATACTATTATTATAAGACATTCTGTAAGTATTAACTATGTAATGTAGAGCATACTTGAATAGTTATGTTCTTCGTGATCTTCACTAACTACTGGGTTTGCTAGTTTATGTACCAAAGTTATGTAGTTTGAGTTTAGTATAGTGATTGGCTTATGTACGGTATCTATTCTCGGTTTAGGTTGAGATGATGGTAATGATGAGTGCATACAGTACTGCAGATACTGCTAATAGAGTATAGAATGTAGGATACAGTACAAGGAAGAAGGAGGAGGAGGAGGATCTTGTTGCTAACCTAATGTTGAATGTAAATCTAATGTAATGTAAGTCAAGCCAAAGTAGCTTCATTCTTTCTATGTTGTTATGCAATGTCGTATGGTATGATGTGATCTGCGTTTGTGCTCTTCCATGAACTTTCCACTATTCTGTTCTGTTCTGTTCTCTTTCTGTCTTTCTTTTCCATTACTTATCTGCATTGTACAGTAATACTACAGGATTGGAATGAGATCGGATGCATACGGTTTCCATTCCTTCTGAACTGAACTGAATTGCATTCATACATACAATGTACAAATAAGTACTACGTAACTTAAGGTACTGTATTGTATATTATCTTTTGCTGTATGGATATGCATGTTAAGTAAGTATGTAAGGAAACTGTATTCTGTATGCCGGAGGAGACGATGATTTTCTAATTCAATATAAGTTAGCTTCCTGCCTTTCCTTGCCTGAACTCAATGTTACATATCTTTCTGTTATTTTGCTTCTTCGTCTTCTTTCGAACTGATTCGATGTTCTGGTTTGGTCTGGTGTTCTCTTTCGTGTGTACTACTGTCTACTGTACTGTACATGTCTGTCATAGTCATGCAGTGTGCTAGAGTTTTGTCTGACTCTGACTGTACCATTCTGTTCTGTGTTATTTATTGTATGATGGGTGGGTATATTATTATCGTGTAGGCAAGAAGCGTTTGTTTTCTCCTACTCCTACTCCAACCTACTCGTTTATTGTATAACAACGTTCTATAAAATAATGCTTTTAGTAAACCGAGTTGAAGAACATTTGAGACTTTGACACAGACTCATTCAATTTAATCTGGCTCTTATTCTACTGTGCCGTCTTTATTTTTCTCAGTTTTCCACCCGTAGTTTGTCAATAAGTATGTTGTAAGTTTACATTTTACATGCACGTACAATTATTAGTGGTACACTTGTTTATCTGCAATAATAGCAATTATAGTTAATTGCCTGTGCCAGTGAGACCCTCTTTTCTGCGTAATGTTTGATGTTGAATTAGTGCTAGTGATAAGTGTTTTCTTTTAAATCTCTGATTCTTTCTCGCTTGGTTGCCAATCTTCAAAATAGTGAAGAAACGTACATTATGTCTATACTATAACATCAATAGTGGTAAGTAGTACATACATTTATACTTAAGTATAAGTAAGAGTGTGAAAAGGTTTATGTGATCTTGCTGAACACTTTGCAGTTTGCACTGAACCTTGCTTCAGTTCAAATCAGTTGCATACACATAATAGAAGAGAACACTTATCAGGATCACATTACGAGAGAATCTAGTCGACAGAGAGACTCTGTGGTGTTAATACATACCTATAGCTACTTTGTTCCAGTGTAGTGACTGCAAGAACATAAAAGAGTGAGGAAGCTGATAAATCATTCTTGTGAAAAATTTTGCCATCACATCACACACTCACTATCATTCTATTCATAATTCTTCTTTACATGTGTTTGGGGTGTCTGTAACATATTCTATTGTCACAGTTTTTGTTCTCTTATCTTTAGGAAATAAGCTGCTGTACCTATATAAGTAGCAATCGTTATATTATATATTTGTAGTATAGTATTTCTCTTTTAGAACGTGTTGTGTGAAACAGTGATAACTTACGTAGTGGTCTTGCATGTAGTACATAATACTACATAGGTGAGGTACCTATTCAACCAAGGTATTCAGACGGTAAAGTGTGCCTGTCTCTTTCCGTGCCATGCCATGATACTACAATATTATGCTATAATAGAAATGAAGTTTCAACTAGTATAGTATAAGATAGTGAGTCTCTTTGCAGTTTAGCTTAGTTTAGTTGGTTTGGCTTGGTTTGAGAATGAAGTGACTCCACTGGCGTTACATGCGATCATTTATCAACTGAAGAAGGGAAGGATTCGGTTCACTCAAAACTAGTGCAAACGAGACCGTGAACTCGGCTCAGTCAGTTAAAGACAGAGACAGAGGAACAGAGCAAGTGAACTCGGATCGGATTATCCTGAATAAAGAGTGCCGGTATATGTACATATGTATTATGTGTATTGTGTGTATGTGTGGCAAGGTTGACTGAGCGTGCTTAATCTAAAATGCGTATAGACATGTAATCTATAGTATAATGAAAAATGTAATTTAATTTCACGTAGGTTAGTGTGTTGTCCTTCTCTTGCTTTTATTCTGTTCTATGCAATCTTTAAATGGAGGGCAACAATGTACAGATGATTATCAGTACCGTTTTATTCTATCCCTGTAGTCTATTTGTAATCAAGTAATTGCAGTTACATGTTCTACGAAATCGGTATGCGTTTGTTTAAATTGATGCGTTTAAGGAAATTAGAAGAGGTAACTGGGTATTAAGTACCTACTTATGTGGACGTATGTATGCTTATTTATTTATTTATTATGCATGTTGCTCTGTTGGCTATTGTTCTTTCACAACTAGATTCAATTTACTCTTTTTTAACCGAAACGATGTATTCATCTGCCGTTCGTGTATAATAGTACGATATGTGTGCCAAATGTATGAGTTTTCCTTTATGGAGTGTTTGGTAAGAGGTCAAAGAGGATTAGCAGGAAGCACACATTGCATTAGTTATGCGTGAAGTTAAGCATATGTACTAATATACATACAATCTAATTAGGCACTATTAAAAGGCTTGAGAAAGGAGTCATGCCGCCTGCACAATATTGCATGTTAAGTTTGTAGTAGTTCCATACAATCTTATTTTGTACAGCAAACGAAGTCAATTGTGTAGTAAATACTATATGGCTTTTGCTAGCAATGCAAGTGAATACTAAATTATGTAGATACTGCAAGTTATTAAAAGGTTTGAGTAATACTAAGGTTGAGGATTATGTACTTGACAGGTGGAGGGTATTAAACGATAAATCGATGTCAAAGGAGTCTGTAGGAATTTGTCATTGCAGCATAGTAGGTAATAATGGACGTTTGTAATTTGGGAAGCTACGGTGCGTGGCAGGTTGAGTTTTAAGCTTCGGCTCGTTCTGTTGTCTTGTGTTGAGTCTAATAATGTAAAGCTGTCATTTTATTGCTTTGCTCATTGTCAGTTGCGAAAGGAAATTCACAATGTCTAGTTTAGTTGAGTAAATTGGAATTGCATAGTTATGGACTGAACTGTTAACACTGAACAGCCGAAATTATTCTGTGTATAGTACTACACAGAGGTAGTGAACAGTATTTAAAGGACTATACGTAGAATAGAAGTAAGTACAGTACAGTCACAGTACTATTAATATGTATCATAGAGACAGAGACACAGTCTGGGTGTTCCTGTCCTGTGATATAATGAGTATGTATTATTATATAGCTAGTTGAGTTCAGCTGGATGCAATGTTAGACGGTTGCTTGCTTGCTTTGGTTTCGTTCCATGTTGGTTTGGTTTGGTTTGGTCTGAGAAAGTTATTGCTTTTCCTAAGTAGTAATGGAGTTTAACTTAATTTGCACATTAACAAGACAAAGGTTTCCCACTTCACGTTTCCATATCCATCTTCTCTTCCGGTGTGCTCTGAAAGTTTGCCAAAGCCTGACTAAGCCCCATGTTATTCATTCTTGTTGGTAGTTAAATATATGCACATAAGACATAATAAATACAAAGGAATATGGAAAGAGCCCAAGCCAAACTACTCTGTCTACTTTACATAAGGTGTATATGTCCCAGGCATACAGTACCAGCACCACCAACACCGAGTATTCTTATAAAATGTATTTATTCTACGAAAGGCATTATGACAGAATGTACGACCTGTATTTAATGTATTGTCATATTAATTTTCGTGTGAACGCTTTTATTACTGGCTTTGGAATACAAAATTAACAACTAATTGTGGTGTTCCAAAATATACTTTTTTATTGGTGAATATTTAATATTCGAAATGCCACCATGAAACGAGAAAATAATTGTACCGACTTGTCAATATTGATAAGATTTGGCTAAAAACTCATAGCCCAGGCAGAACTGTGTGTTATGACTATGACATATACACTTGTATGTTATATGGTAGTGCAGTGGTGTAGTTAAAACTGAGACCCATGGCGAATCAGTGCAAAGTTGCGAAATGTAATTGCAAAATTGAAGAAGGAGGTGGTGGTAGCACTAGGGTCGGGTTGAGAGCCAGAGACAAGACAGCCAGACAAACAAAGCACTAATATACTACGTTATCTACCATACACTACATTTATATTCATTGTTTACACAGATTGCACTGGGCTGTTACATACAACTTATACTGGAGGAGAAGGATAGGCAGACTTGCTATGTAGGCCTTTAAGATTGAGATTTATTCTAGCCAGGCTCACCATCCACTACTATGTTAAAGAAAATGAGATAGGGAACCCGCCCGCTGTGCAACTGTCGATGAGTGATGTTCTCTATTCAACAGGGTGGGATGTTCGGGTCTTTTCTACTACTTATACCCTGTCACATTATTAGTTAGCACTAGCACATTTACATTCGTCTGTACATATATATTCAAGATCTACAGAGCACTAATGGTAATAGTATTAACACACGCTTTCATTTTTCTTTCTATTTTGACATGTGGGATTTTGCATTCCAAATATTGTAGTCTATAGGATTTGTATTTATGTGTGTGGATAAGTCCCCTCTATTTGTTATACAGAAAGTGAATTGAGCAGAGCATAGGAGGCAGAATGGGCCCGTAAACGTAACCTAGCCATATTAATGTTTTATGTGACCCCATATTCGATATTCCACAGCTTTATGGTCTTCAATACATTCTTTTTGTTTCTTTGCTTAGTTCGACATTACTACTTACTTCAACTTACAAGCTTTAATGGTGTGAATATTAATAACTGCTTTTTACACTTTCTCGCCTTGTGTAACGTGTAGGCCAGGCTATAGGCTAGTTTCATTGCAATGGGAATGGGAAGTGCTGACACTTTTATGTAACTTCACAAGTAATGACTCATTATGATAAGCAGGTCTTTATATTATCATATTTACCTTACCCTATGCAAATAGGTTTGTGAAGGATGAATAGTTTATTTATACATTTACGCATTCACTTACGTAAGTAAGTAAGTACCCATGCATGATAGAAAGATTTTTGACTGGTGTAGTGTATTAGGTAATATGAATGATGGATTCCATAGGGGGTTGGTTGTTACACAGTCTGATAAATTTATGACACTATGGTAAATAGTGTCATGTCAATATTAAAGATGTTATCGCATCTTCGCAAAATTCCTTTTCCTTCCTCTTTTTAATAGATTTTCGCTATCTCGGGGAAATGTATTGCTAAATATTGTATATTTATATGTGTAAATACGTTTCTGTCGTGTTACTGTTCTGTTGAGCAAGGTTTAGAATTTAGGGCTGAGGATTTAGCAATGCATATTACACTGCACATCCTTTCAGTGTAATTTATCATTCAATGTTTTTGAATGTTGAATTCAAAGTTATTTGTAGCTACATGGATGCAAGAGCACAATAAAGTCATTTCAGGTTAACTACTACATGACAATCGCATTACTCAATCTTTCAAATGAATACACAAATCCAATTCAATCATCTATTTAGTGTAAAGAATTCGAAATGTATCAAACGAAACATGTGTTTAGACACATTTACATTTATTTACTTAGATACATACAGACTACAGACAGATAGATCATAGCTAACATGCATCCACAAAGCCTAAATGGAAATGTGGCTTACGTATTCGTCCCGTGATGTAGTTTTAGATTTTTCATGTTCCAAAATATATTATCAAACAATGCATTCAGTAAATCAAGCAATCTTGGGGCTTGGGAACGCTGGCTGGATGTTCTCGGTGTATTGTATGATTGTATGTATAGTTTAGGGCTGAGCTTGGAGTTGAGTGAGTGAGGAAGAACAAGAAGTCTGTTCTTTGACATAAGTTGAAATAAACAGAGCTCTCGTATTCATTCAACCGTTTTATGCAAACGGAGTAGTTTAGTACGTGATATGAACTAGAGTGAAGTCAAGCCAAGTCAATACATCACCACGAGTTAAAATACACTTCTCAAAACAAATTCATACACTTAGCTAGAACATGTACATACATAGCAGGCCGAAATATTAATAAATGCTATGTCATGTCCTATCACTTATTGCTTATCTTTCAGTTCAGAGAGAAATGCATACATAGGTTAACGTTAGGTTTAGGTTGGAGTTGGATTGCCTGATTGCTTACTGCTCTGTTTCTCTGCCATAATATACAGTATACAGCGTAAAAAGGATATTCCTTATTTAACTATGAGAAATTAAATCACAGGTATAATATTTAGTGTTAATTGCTAGATGCTTTTGGAACTTTTACCTAATTTGTTGAGATTTAGAAGGTACAATTTTAAGAGCTGTACTCGACAGTTATTCTACATAAAATATGTACAGTTTTCAAACTAAATAAAAGTAATCTGAGAGGTTAACGGGTTCAATTGGAGTATATACGGTGTGGTTGTATAATGATTCTTATACAACGTTTGGATTGGATATATTTTCTCTAATGTGAGTGCAAGATTTTTTTTAGGTGAAGATAAATACTTATTCTTATGAATAATACTAACCAGAAGCAATTCTGCTATTTGCGCCACATTTTTTAATCTATTTCTATAGTAGAAGGAATAGCAATCGTTGTTTATTGCTGACTTTTAGAATAAGTGCTTCCCTAAAGTTTGTTCTGTTCTGGTTCTGATTGCTTGTTGCATTATTTACATATTCATTAGTTTATGTTGGTGTTATTGGCAAATTGGCTAGTCGTAATTGCATGCTGAATACACAAAAGTACTTACTGTACTGGTAAATACGCGATATTTGTTATTTCTCCCCATTTAGACAACTTATATAATGAAACATCGGGATTGAGTGGGATAGTGGGATCTTAGAGTGCATATAATATCTCTAACAAGACGTGAGTATTAGCTAGCCGATATGAAGGATGTATTGGGTAGTAAAATATTAGTACAATAGTGATTAGTAAAGGGAATAATGGCCATACGGAATTATTTAATTTTGTATGAGTTGAGTGCTTTAATGGGAGCTTTAATGCTTTCCTCCTTCACTAGTATTTGCTATCCAAATATTGTTGCCAATCTGTGGGTGGTTTGTATCGTGGAGTTTCCATACTTTTCTCACTTGTCATTGAGCGCACAGTGCACACACACTTCGAAAAAAGCAGATGTGTTGTATAATGTACACTTATGCGAACGAAATATGGAATAAGATGCAGATATCTGTACTTATATCTGTTTTGATAACTACTTTTACTACATATTGAGTTAACCGCCATGTTTGCACAGCAAGCAAGTTAGTTTTAGCTAACAATTAGTTTACTTACTACAATGGAGTAGCTAGGAGTATAGAACATATTTATCATGCACTTTTACATTGACACAGTTGACAGTAAGCAAATAGCTTTAAAACTTTGTTTGGGCTGTAACCCCAAAGCTATAGCATATTTTGTTGTAAAAATATGGAACCTCACTGTTATGTTCAAGCAATAAACGACTACCTACACACTAATGTACAGTTTTATAGTACATCTATAGTATTAAATATGTAATATACTTCATTGAAAGTAAATAATGAATTAGTGGTACTTTATTCCACGACAATACATAGTAACAGCAGCAGCGAAAGTATGGACTTATAGTTGTCACTTAATTTCATTTCATCAAGTAACAGCTAATGCACATAATATTTTATATTGGGGAGTAAGGTGTATTGTTAAATAGTTTCCTATGAAGTTCAGCCCCTCTTTACGTTTAATACTTTTCGTTGTAATCGTCAAATACACATGAATTCATGTGGTGAGCTGGAGTTCTCGCCCAAAAGTAAAATGCTAAAGTATGTAGACATCGCAGGTTTGCAGGAAGACTTTGGTTGACAGTGTAGAACAGTTCATATACTCAAACACATCACACTGAAAGTTGTATACATAGTTTTTACAATAAAAGAATAGGTAATATACTCCATATTTTTCTATACATCTTATAGGATAACGTAAGCAAGCATTATTACTTATATAAGCATATAGACACTAGAATAATCAGAAAATATCCGTACATACTCATCTGTACTTAATAAGAGTAGAAGATTGCTATGCAAAGCATGTTAGCTCTTTATGTATTTTGTAGGAAATACGTAGGCAATAAGGTAATTCAGTGAGCATGGTACACCAGTTGGGATATTACATAGTGCACATTCAGCATTGACATTGGCAAATTGACTGGTATGCCACCATTTGATTCCCAGATGGTAATATGTCTATCGCAGCAGTTTTCTCTAATACCAGAGCCGAGCATTTGCATATTTAGTTTTAGAATCTCTTCTGGAAGCGGTAATAAAGTAGTTTAGGAGAAGTGCAGTATAAATACTTATTATGTAGATGTATATTTATGTATTTATGTTTTGTATAATGTAAGTAGTCTTACTAGCTACCGTACTTGAGTTGAGTTGGAACAAGTACAAGTACACAGCACTGCATGTGAGAGTAATAAGTAAAATTGTCGTTTTATTGCAGTTCAGTTCAGGAGCAGAACATAACAGTGAAGAATACTAGTTGAACTGAAGTATAAGTATAAGTGCTATGGCATGGTGTGGTTGGAGTGCAAAAATCTTTTAATAAGTATGCAGTATGCGGATCAAGGGCAATATCTGTATCGTGTCTTCTAAGTTTAGTGTACTACACTTCTTTCTTTGACTACTGTGTGTATTTAGTTGGGTTTCCATTCCACTTGTGTGTGCCCTGGTCTGGTTTGGTCTGGTCTGGCTCGAGCCATAAAATAAAAGACTTTGATGGGCAAAAACTAAAATTGCAGTTGTGGTTTGGTTGTGTTGTGATGGTGAGCGTGTTATTATGGAATACTCCACTTTAGTCGTTTATAGTTGACGAAAAAAGATCGGAGGATGTAATTGCACTCGTACTAAGTTAATGCTAACTGTCGTGGCGTGGCCTGGCCTAGCCATATGTTATGTACTCCGAGTTTAGTACGTGAACTGATATATAAATAGGCTGTTTAGCTCACAAACATACTTGATCATGAGATTGAGATTGAACTTCATTCTTCCATAAATAGTTTTACGGGAAGTGGAATGGATTGGATTGGCACACTATTCGGAAACGGATATTTGTACATTGATTTGACGATTTGACTTCTGTTCGAAGTTCGAACCCGAACTTCAGACAGAACTAGTTTAGTTTAGTGTTTAGGAGGAATATCATCTTATCTCATTAACATAAATATTGCCTTCATTTACATTTTGATTGCATTACGTGTGTGAAAATTCCTCTTGTTCTCTTTTTTGGATTTGGATAGCTTGACTTGACTTCTATTACTAGTTAATCTTAATATTTAATCCATATTCACCATGATGTAATCATTATTATTGGATTCTAATTTATTATCTTTGCTTTATATTACAGGTTGCTGTTTTGTGACCTACTACACACGGAAGGCTGCTTTAGAAGCACAGAACGCTTTACACAACGTCAGAACACTTCCCGGAGTAAGTTTACGATTTCTATTTCTATATAATGGTTTAAGTGTTCTTGTGATTTTCATTTTTATTTGTTTATTACTAGCAATAGCATTGCATAAATTATATAGCTTTTCTAATTACGTTTTATGTACTTAATTATATTATTTTCCAATTGTGCCACATACATAATAACCTTACTTACATAGCTGTACAATATAAACTTTCCCTGTTATATAAATTGCATTAGTATAATCACCTGCGTTTCTTTTCTAACGTATGTTTAAGCTAAAGAAATGCCAAGAGTATACCTACCTAATATAAAAGTTAGAATAAGTATTATACCCTTGTGACGCATTCAATTTATACATTGAGGAGGAATTGAATGGGCTTGAGCTGAAGTTGAAATTGATCTACTATTACTATTCGCAATCGAGAATTCGTTACAATTGAATGTTGTGATGAGAACTAAACTAAAGAAGCACGTTCGAAGAATTAATTGGATACATACATATCCACGTAATTGGAAATGGTAATGTACTCACTCAGAGTGGATGGATACTAAACTAAAGTAAAGAAAGAAGTGCGCAGTGTTGCAAATAATATTAGTTACATGAATGCTACAAGGACGTCGATTTATCCTCTACTAGACTAATACTAATGGAGTGCTTCTTCAGTCGTTTCATTCGTCGATACCTTTTACATACCTGTGTGTGCAGTGTACTGTAATAGTATTTAGTAGTTCAGTTTGGTAGTATTAAAGTGTAGATCTTGCTTTTGTTTTTAAATTTCTTTTCTACTGTATAGGTACATAGGACATTCAGTTTTGTCTTATGTAACATTATATGCTTGTGAAGCGTAGTGCGTGTTTACGCTTAACTTAACTAAGGTTGAGAAAGTTTAGAAAGCAATGAAGCAAGATAAAATGTGATTGTATCTCCGCTCATCAGTCACTCAGTCAGACTGGAGCTAAAGAAACTGAAAAGACGACGTCACGTCAGTCCAAGTCAAGTCGTATCACATGCATACATAGTTCCAGCAAAATAAGAACTAAATAATACATAGACAACTTTGTACAATATATAATATATTTGTATATAGTATCTCTACAGCTTTAGAGATACGGGAATTTACATAGTAAATGTTACCGGAAGTATTGTGGGCTTCTTAGGCGTATAATTACGTACGTAACTGCTTAAAGGTGAGGAATTGTATTAACTTGATTTCCAATGTGTCGGCTTTAATTATTAATTGTACTTGTGTTTAGTATTAAATTAGCAATCTGCAAAAATTAGCTTATATATCAAACTGCTACTATTTAATTACTAAACATTTCATTCGCAGATTCTCTTCCGAATTTACATGAAACTAAAGTATCTACAATAAATAAATTAATACAAAATAACAAAGTGTTAGGAAATTAACTAATTGGATTTTTTTAGGAAAACTTCATTCGATTCTTTTAGCCATGACATAATTTGATGCTCACAATCAGTTAAATAGGATTCCGACAATTCTGCCAAACCATGAACTATAATATTACAGCATAGTTGCCTAGATTGGATACAACTGTAATACACCTACCTATGTAAACTGTCATGCCAGTGCTCTTCAAGTGTTGTGTTAGTTTGTGTTTTCTTAGGCGTTTGCAATTAAATGGTGTTCTCGAAATGCTACTCCCTAGTAGATTGGATTTTAGTTAAACAATATTGAGAGAAATACTTAGTAAGCGAGCGAGTCAAGTATTTTCCCTTATCTGTATCGTGTCTGTCTTTTCTGTATGTCGAGAATCTACCTACGTAGGAAAAATATCAGCAAAGAGCAAAGTAAAGAGACACTTGAGAGTGTGCTACTCTTCTTTCTGGCGTGATCTGGTGCAAATACAGTTTAGTTTAGCTTAGCATCCGCTTTCTTGAGTTGACTTGACTGGAAGTTGGATTCGGTGGAGTAGAGTTGACTGTAAGACTGATCTTAGGAGTTAAAGTTGAGCTTGAGACAGAAAGGACTTAGTGTTTTAGACCTTTAGTGTTCTGTTCTGTACTGAGGACTGAGGAATAGCTAGCAATCGTGATTCGTAATCGTAAACTTGTTTTCTCTTCACTGTACATAGTACATACGATGTTCTGTTCTCCTCGTGATCACATCACAGCGCATCAGCCATATTATATTACATAATACAATACAAACAACGCTAATGCAATGGGCTACGCTTATAGAGAACGCCTAGTGAATTTAAGTACGATTCGAATTTGAGCAACTATTTGTATTTCGCTATTTCCAACAGTGTGTCGGTATATGAGTCTTATATAATGGATTTAGGCCAGGCCTGGCGTATGGACATGGGCACATTGGACATATATTCGTAAATAAATAGAAAACAGAAAACAGTCCAGACTCCAGAATAGACAAAGAGTGTTCTGGAAACGTTAGTTCACTAAATCTACAATACAGAGTACAGAGTGGCATATATTATTTGCTTGCTTAGGTTAGTTGAGTCTAGTTTAGTAGGATAGGGTTATATATTATCTGTAGTTGCCTTGAATTACATATTACGCTTTGCTTACTAGTACATACTACCCAATTGCAAACTCCTCGAAGGCAAAGCCAACCCACTCGTCTGCCGTTCAGCGTTCTTTTCTGTCACCGTCAGGAGATTGGAATTGAAGTGGAATTGTATTGTAAGGATTTGAAGGGAGGCTCACTCACAATCACCCAAATCCTGGAGATTCGCATTCAATTCAACTAACTGAGCTCTCTTTCTATACTATTTGTAGTTCTTCGAATGCTAGACAGTGTAGCCTACCTAGTAATACTGATGTCCTTATAGGCATTAGGATTCTCATGCATATTAGTGTCTGTACTGTAGTACATTCTGTCTGGATTTGGATAAGTAAACGCATACAAAGAAAATTGTAATGAAAATAATATATTCCCATTCGTTTCAGTAATTGGCTATTGGTTTTTGTACAACTAGCTTTAGGAAATTCGAAAGGTGTGCTCTGCTCTATTGAAAATAGCAATCCGAATGGGATTTGCATTGCTGCTGTGTACATGAATGTAGAGATTATCATATAAGTACATACATGCTAGATGCTAGTACTTATATGCCACATTTGCAGACATTTTATTGATGTGATGTATTCAAATGAGCCTTTTTGGCTGAATTGAACTGGAATATCTGAAGAAAGGAAATTAGTTATCGAATACGTGAATCGCATTAAAATCTGACTCAAATAAGTGAAGGGGTTTAACTGTGATTAGCCGTCTCAGTCTGACTGAATGTGATTTCAGAAGAATATAGAAAAGAAAATAGCTTTCTTCCCTATTCATTATTTATTCACTATTCACAATCAAGGCAGATAAGGGAGATTGCACAGGAAGTTACTTAGGAAGGAAGCAAAGATTTTTGTGATAAATGGATAAAGATAAGATAAAGGTTCCTTGCCCTTTTTTATGAAAGAAAGGAGGGATGCAATTCTAGAAGACATCCTGCCAATCTTTTAAATAAATAACGTAATCTTCAGTCCATGATTTATTTGCACAGGATTGATGTGTACCTATACTTGCTATGTAGGTGTGTGTTGGTTGTTACTGTTTACACTAACCTTTAAAATTTTGCTGGTAAAATGTCTTATAAAGTTTATTTCGAATTTTGCAGTAAAAATAATTTATAGTACATTCAAAAGTTCATTTGTTATTTATTCACACTTCTGAAACAACATCTTGAAAATTATAATACAGATTATTTTGCCCTGAATTCAATTATTTTCCAATTTCGGAAATAGATTACCTTTGAAAGGGCTTACAAAGATAAATGTGGAGTTTCTTATTTGTCTGGTAAGGTCCTAGAAAAATTAGAGTAAGAAAATGGGTCAATCGGGGAACCACCTTTTTAGGCTAAAAATGCACAGCGGGTGAACGGGGGGAAGTGGGCGTAGTTTTCCACAACCCTCAGATGACAGCACTTTGTAAAATCTATGTGATTTTCCGCTATTTCCGTTTTGTAATGATTTGATTTACATTTGCCTACTAATGCAAATAGCACAATATGTATGTCAGGTATGTAGTTATGATTCTAGTACAGTACAAGAAATATTGTAATGTAAAATTAATAGTTTATTTTATTCTATAAACCCATATAATTCTTCCAATTACAATACACATATTATCTGTAAGCTTCAAAATAGATGTCAAGAAAGTGACTAACGTAACGTTTAAAATGGATCAAATCCTTACAAGTATTGCAATACATTTCATGATTAAATGTGTCAAAATAGATTGCTATTACTACTTTGCATATTAAATGCTGATACTTACTGTAAAGCCATAAAAATGCTGGAGGGTCCTTTCCGCTGCTTTGGAAAGTCTGAGTTGGGTTGCGTTGTGTTGCGTTACGATTTCATTTTCACGATTGCTTTGCTCGTATTGCATTTTCCGATGTGATTGATGCGATACATGTATGCGAGTGAATCACGGAATAAATACGGTTCTTTGTTGGCGTTCGCGTCGGATTACAAAAGTGGAAATCATCTTGTTAAAAGTTAAAATCAATCTGTAGGGGTCCCACTTCCCAGTTCCACAATAAGCAAAGGCTGAGCTGAACTATCTGTAAGTCTGTAAAGGCTTATCGTAAGCTATGTTCTTTCTATATGTATAATGACATTTTTGTTTGGTTTACTCAAGAGCTTTTAAAATGCAAAGCGTATGTAGATTTAATTCTGTCGGTATTATATTAGCATGACATGGCGTACCATACCGTACCAGCTACTACATGCTACATACAGTTGTTTGTAAATTGTAAATGGAGGATGTGTGCATACATACATACCAAATACAATCTGATTTGATCTTTCCTAGTATTCTGAAGTGGTATGGATTTAAAGCTGGAAGCACTCGGAACAAAATACATAATAATGAATTTCAGGGGAGGGCAAAGATTAAAAAGGAGATTAGTTACAGCTTCTGTCTTGCTTGTCTATTTCCATTTTCCATTCCTTTGTATTTACGTACTATTACTCTCTTTACCAAACAAACATGAACAATTTTGAACTCTGGCCTGGTCTGGTCTGGCTCATCTCCTGTCGTGGTATCAAAGTATCAAGCTACTTATCAAAGCATTTCAGCCATGGCATGGCGATTGGTTTGTAGCAACAGAGAATTGATTTATTTTCTTATGCATACACTATTCTTCTATCTGTGGTATCGTACAATATCTCTGCATAACAAACACTTTGGTAATGTCTACTTCTCTTGATCCCTTTTCATTTATTATCATATGGAGACATAAAATGTTTAACCCAGATTGTGACGTTGATAGAACTTATGTGTAGGAAGATTTTGTATTTTTTGCATCTTATGGGGATAAGTATGACACAAATGCATAACTGAATCTCATTTGTACTTACTTTCCTGAATGTCGCAACTAAACTCAACTGGAAATGATAATATTCTGTATGTGACACAAAATGGAAAACCGATATCTTAGATCAATTAAAATTTATATGCAAGCATGGAATTGTAAACATCCATACTTTTACGGATGATATACTTTCCTTACTGTTTGATGTTATTCTAATGAATACATATGATCTTTTTGAATTTCAGATGAATCATCCTTTGCAGATGAAGCCGGCTGATAACGAGAACCGATACGGTAAAAAATCTTTTATGTACATAAGTAGCCTTGTTCTGTTTTCCTTTCATGGTGCTGTTTATCCCACAATTATATGAAGTCAACTTTATATGAATTTCGTAATGCTGTTTTGGTCAGAAAATATAAGTTGTTTGGAAGCCCTAGAGACTAGTTTCGTTTTTGTTCACTTTATTCAAATTTAAAACTTTAACTATAACTTTGTTAGCGTTTCAAGGCATTTAATCAAAAGTGATAGTACTTATTTTGCTCTATGTACCTACACATAATCAACTTTGATTTAAATTATTCCTGTTTCAAATGAATTATCGGGTATTAATTTTGCTCCAAATTAAAAAATGAGCTTCATTTGCATCCATTGTGTTTTGATTGCTTACCTTTTATTTAGGATAAGGAATCACACAGTTCTCATTGCGACAATTTATCAATAAATTACACAATTAAGTTACCATGTATAAGGCCGTACCTAAGTACGTACTTGCTACTTATATCTGTATTTAATGAATCGAAATGATTGTGCCCCTGTATGACCTAATTAATTATTGTTTCTTGTACTTATATACAGAGAGGAAACTCTTCGTGGGGATGCTGTCAAGAAAATGTAATGAAACTGACGTTCGTTTATTATTTTCCCGTTTTGGGGTCATTGATGAATGTACTGTGTTGAGAGACGGGACTGGTTCCAGTAAAGGTACGGGTTATTTGATCCTGATTAATTGATATACATTTATAATAAGTTAATAAGTATAAGCATACTTTATAATTATTATGTTTTAAGTAGTGCTAGTAGTACTTACTTATCGTTATTAGATAATTAAAGTAATTAAGATGTGCTAAGTATTGTGCAGTCGAATCGTATTAGTAAACTAAAATTACTATTAATTACTAACTGTCAAATGCTTAAATCTTTAATAAGTATGGGTTGGTGTTCTAAAGTACATAAGTAGAGTATGAGTAGGGGGAAAGGTACGGTAAGTGTTTCTACTTTGAACGAACAAACATTTCAATCTTTTAATATACTGTTTGAGTTGGAGTGGATTGAGAAATGAAGTCTTTAGTAGATACTTAAGTACTTATTAGTACCATATAGTTTAGGTGATATTTACTTACCGTTAGTACCTATGGGGTATTATTGCTAGTGTTTGAGAATTGGAGCAGTAAAGTGAGTGTAGTATCTGTAGAATGGAAATTGTTATGAAAGGCCGTCATAAGTCATAAGGCTCATCATTGACAGTCTTATAAATCAATTTGGAGTGGACCATTAGTTGTGCAAGTAGAGGCAGGATGTGACAGTTAATTGTCATTTGGTGTGACGCAGTGGAAATTGAGTGTGAGAGTGAACTCATGTTCTGCTCATAGTGCTAAGGGAAAACTATCGCCTAGGGATTCTCGTATGTGAGCCTAAGCCAGCTCTGCTCAAC
>JAQFYC010003654.1:0-19945 GCA_034694165.1 Tomocerus mixtus
CCCGCTGTGTAATACCCTGACGGTTTAAGAAGTGGTGTAATAAAATATCCAATCTTGCTAAAAAGTTATCTATAAGTCTTATTTATAAGCTCAGTGCAGTCCAGTTAGGTGCATTGGTTCAATAATGCATGATGTTGGAAAATCTGCTATATTTGGTAGCTGGAAATCACCAGGTGCAGTAGGAACATAATTTTTAGCCAAAAGGACCAAAGGTTGCTTAACCACAGGGACTAGGTACTTTATGACCCAATTCTAGCAACCATTAAAATTGTCCCGTTACAGAGGGTGTCGCCCTATTTACAACATCAAATGACCTAAACCTTACTGCTTGGTACACCATCAACTTGGCAAACTAATATAAATTCTAAATTGATTCGAATAAATGAATGAAATTGTAACATTTCTATTTATTATATTTTCTAGCTTCCTTTAGCTAGGTTTTGCGACAATGCATTGTAGGAAATCGCTGGTACTGCCACATTATCATATTATTTATAATATCCTTATGATTATGACTATTTTTAGTTTCACGGTGGTTTCACATTTTACAGCAGCACAAATAGGTATAGCGAAGTAGCGAACTAATTCGAAATCTAGACAATAATGGAGTTGTATTAAAAAATTTGATCTCTAATACAATCAGTTTTTAATTACGAGTAAAAGATTGGGGCCATCCTCGACCCTCTATAAGGAAATAAATCACTATTTTTGTCGAGGTATCAAAGGTTTATAAAGTGCTGGTACCCGATGTCGAAAAAAAGACTTTTCCTTACAAATTAATATGAGTGAGCAACACTACATGCGACTTTCAAAATTTCGAATATAGCTTAAGACGGGATGGTTAATTTTTCAATTCTTTTATTTTCTCAGAAGAACATCAGACAGAGAGACAAAGGTGCTTCACAATTTCATAATGCTATAATGCTAACAATGTAATGCAAAATGCAGTGTAGCCAAGTGCAAGTGGAGTGTAGTAAAGTATACACTAAAAAGTTTCAGCTTCAGCTGGAGGATGCGCCAAGCTTGAAAATCAAAATCAGTTGGGCCACCAAACAAGTCTTCCATTAATTACCCTAGTCTGGGTTAATTGGGATTGGGATAGACATAGAATTTAGAAACATAAAATCAGTCTGCTGTTAAATTAAATCAGAACATTGAATTTGATTGTGAGACTGAGACTGTGTGAGAGAGAGTAGAGTTTATTGATATTCAAGGTCGTGTCAAAGTCAGATCACAGATACTCACAAAAGATATCAATAATTTTGGCAACTTATTTTGTGACAACATTCTTCATCGCAACCTAACGGAATTTGTACAGGTTACGCGTTACGCCTACACCTGTGGTCAACTTGACCCCTGATTGACGTTTAAGTCTGGCAACTGACGGATACAAGACAGATGTCTTCCTTTTTGAATTCTATATTTGGGGTACGTCACTCATTCTTTATCTTATTCATGTTTTTATGCATTAATTGTGCAAGTATTGTAAATTGTAAATTATGATTAGGTATATATAATTAAAGAGGTTTAGGCAACAGTAAAGCAAACCATTAATTAATTAATAATTATTTCACAATTAATTTTGCTTTTAACTTTTTGAGATAAGACAGGATGCCGGATCTGTTAATCGATGTCTAAATTATGTTTTTCTATTCATTAAAAATAGACGATTGTTGTGTTTTTGATTGTCCTTCATATCTGACGATTTTTTCGACCTAACTATAACTATATTGTTTTACATTTACAGAATCAGAAGGGCTCTCCTCAGAACGCTGAGGACTCGCCCCTGTCACCGACAGTAGCTAAAACGGAAGAACTCCATGCTGTTGACGTCGAGTGCATGCCGAAATCTGGTAAGTGAAAGTTGTTGAATCATGTCACATGTTGTTTCATTTAGTATTTTGGAATTCTATTCAAAATAAATATTATTGTTAACAGCAAAGTTACTATATATCGGGTTTGCTGTTTTTTACAGAAACAAATGAAAACAAGGATACAAATGTCATACCTCTGAAATGGAAAGAAGACGAATTCAGCGGCTCTGTTGACAAAGACAAAAGTAATAAAATTGCATCACCACATTCGCAGCCTGGAAAAAAAGGCGAAGGTGACATTAAAATGAATTATACAAGCGAGGTTGTTTATCCAGTCAGCGACAATGATAAAAATATTGCCGCAGAAGATACATCTGAAAAAGAAAAATGCTCACAAGCAGAGCAACAGAAGGACATAGAGGGGGATTCTTCTGATGAAAGTTCTGTAAATTCCAATAATTACGGGAACGAAGTTTCCTCTGCTGATTTTAGGGAAGATGATTTAGATGGAGGCAGAAGAAAACGACGGGGGAGAAAGGGAAGAGAAAGGAGAGTTAGGCACGACGAATTGAAGTTGTTAAAGGAAAAAACAGAAAAACTCAACAATGGAACTGCATTCGATTCGGATTTCACTGGAAATGACTCTCCTTCTCAAACACAATCACATTCGCTAGATGGGAATGGAGAAGATAAAGCATTAGGTGAAACTCCTGTCCAGATTCCTGCCCTTAAGACAACATGGCGCAACGATAATAAAACACTGCAATCCAAATTAAAATTTGTTTTATTCCACGAGTCCAATCCGTTTTGTGACGTCCAATTTATGGTTGGTGTGCAACAAACAGAGATTCATGCTCACAAACTCATCCTTTCTCTGTCATCTCCAGTTTTTGAAGAACTAATTTTAAAAAGTCACAAAGACGATACCAACAAAATAACAATTCCTGATGTAGAACCCGTAATTTTCAAGGAGCTTTTACTGGTATGGGGGTTTTATTGAATAGCTTTAATATAAATATACACATTAGAAAATTACTGGCCACTAAGTGATCTAATGTTACTATTTGATTTGGCGGGTGTGTACAGTTCATATACACAGATACATTCGAGAACAGTAAAGCTGAAGATATTGATTTTGCATTGTCACTGATGGCTGCGGCAAAAATTTTCAAAGTGCCTGAACTGATTGTCACAATTGGAAAACTGATGAAATCGAAGTTGACTACCAACAATGTCATTCGTATCTATGAGAAAGGCGAAGGTTGTGTTATGGGAGATGCACAACAATTTATTATGACGTAAGATAACAATCTCACATACCTAATACATATTTACAAAATTACAACATAACATTTGCTACTGATTTACATTTAAAAGAATGGAACAACTACTAATGAATGAGTAAGACAATAGGGAAGTAGGAAGCTATTTACAATTATGATATATACTTATACTAATTAAATTTTTAACCTTAGAAATGCGAAAACAGTATTCGTCACTGATGATTTCCTTACATTGTCTCATCCAAAACTTTGTAAACTACTTATAAACAACAACCTGATGTTAGACGAGTTGACCGTTTTCGAGAGAACACTTTCGTATGTTTAATTACATTGCGTAAAATGTTAAACAACCATTCTTCTAAAGTTACAGAAATTAATTGTTTATGTGCAATTTAATAGTTGGGCAAAGGAGGAGTGCAAACGAATGGGCTTGGAGGAAAATCCGGAAAATCTTAGGGGCTGTTTACACAGCGCCATTTATCTGATTCGGTTTCCTCTACTTACTGCTCAAGAATTTACTTTTCGGGTGCTTCCGCATGGAATTCTAACAGACTCAGAACAGTTGGAAATATTTAAGTATTTCAGTGTACGAGAAACACCGGTGCCGGTGCAGAGCTCCATTCAATTGCAGCTTAAGTTCAACTGCATTAAAAGGGCACCAATACCGATAGTAAAGAAGCCTATTGCCCCTGTAAGTGAAAAGCAACCTGGAACCAAAACACCACAGGTAGGTAAATCAGTACTACATTAAAATATGTTAAATAGAATATGATTTGATAAGGATTTATATGGCATACCTTAAAAGCCCTCATGTAATATATATAATAAATAACTTGTCACATTTCTGTCTTTAGTCAAGCAAGCCCCCATTAATGAACCTGCCAACATCTAAACCACTCTCAAGCCCTTCGCTGTCGAACCCATTTCCAAATTCTTCAACCTCTATGACCAGCTTTCCTCCACCAAACCAAATCCACCAACTACCACTAGCTAAAGTACAGCCGTCCCCGTCCCCAATTACCAACGCATCAGCTCCTGTCAAACGTACTGCTTTATGTTTTGCGTGCTCTAATACATCTATACCGTAAAAACTGATTTGTTTCCGGGGAGTGTGGGGGGTCGGTGGACGTTTTAATTAAAATTCAACCGGAATAATTTTATACAGTAATGTATATTGATATTGATTTATAAAGTGGAAAACTGTTTTGACCTTTAATTTAATCGGTTTTTACGGTTCTATGAATTCATTTCAGTGACGATGAATTTGAAGTATAATATAATTTCTGTTTGTTACAGTGTCAGTAGCGGAGAAGCAGATTAGAAGCGTAAGTGAAAACTAAGATAATAATATTCAACAGATATAATACTTGACAAGCCAACTAGCGTAGTACACCTATATAATAATCCTCACTCCTCAGACTCTGTTATTGACTATTAACTATGCAATAAATTGATTTGGCGTGGTAGATTTGATATTTGAGTATTTCCAAAAACCGTTATACTTACAAGTTGAAGTTGTTACTAGCCACTACTACAGCTAAATATATAAGATCTTATAAATATGTATACTTTTTACTTTTGATTAACTAATAGTACTAAAAGTAAATGCAACTATCAGTAGTTTAGTTAATTGTTAATTCTGGTGACACGGAATATAACCCAGTAGGTCTGGAATATTGCAATATTATTTCTTTTAAATATTCAATGCCAGGTTTTCATGTAATTGACAGATATTCAGTTCCAATAATATATTATTTCTTATCCACTGATTTTAGGAACTCACCATGAATTCAGAAGCTCTCCTAGAAACCCTGACTGATGAAACGTTCAGTGAAAGTATTCAATTATTTAAAAAACTACAGTTGTGCAACAATGAAGGCCGAGTTGATTGTTTTGTTCGAGTACTTTTCAGAAAATTGGCTGAGAGATCAAATATGTGTCACCTGTTTGCTAAGTTTGTAAGTTTGGACCTAGTTTATCAAGCCTACTTTATATTTATATGCGTCTATAGGTGCATGTCTCAACCCAATTCACGTGTAAACTAATCAAAAATAAGCTTTACTACTGAGTTACTGACTGAGCTAAGTAGGTATATTATTGTAAATTGAATTAAATCGACTTCCCCTTCATCCTTGCAACACTACAATGGAATTAATCAAATATATTGATTAACTTAAATCTTTATTTCTTTCGGTTTAGAACCGTCTTATTTTGGTAACATCATTTTGATCTTGGCCTTCTTCAGATAAATATTTTTGACATTGGGTTGATATTTTTCCATTTCAATATCTAGGCGTAGAAACCAAGTAAAGCAATGTTTGAAGAACAATGCAACAAACAATGCTTAGTTTAAATAAATTGGTTTAAGACGTCACTTGTTTGAAATAAGTATGTGGCATTTTAATATGAGTCCAAAATACAAAATACATTTTCGTTTTACTAAATTATTTCGTTTCTTTATCAGTGTTTGCATGCTAATTTTTTATTTTCAGATGTTATTTGCGTTGCAATGTACTCATCAACCAACGACCAGACTCAAGAAACAATTTTTAGAACACAGCCAATGTATTTTTGAAAAGAAAACTGCTTATGATGGGATTGTACAGAAATTAAAAATGAGGATGAACGCAAATCCTAATCCGCAAGAGAAACTTGATTTAATATCAAAATTTGAGATAAAAAATACAAATTTGCGACTCTACTATTTAGCAAACGTTCGGTTTATGGGCGAACTTTTCAAAGTCCAGTTACTTACACCAGCTATTATAGTCGACTCTGTAAATTCATTATTGCGTACGTTCACCGTCAATCAGCTTTCAGTTAATTAATATTTTTGGAGGACTTGAACTTGAAAGCAGCTCTTTTAATATACAATTACAATATCTTAGAAACTCCAGACGATGATTCTTTGGAAAGCGTTTGCCACTTGCTACGGACATGCGGGGAAAAATTGGACTTGCGTCTTCAACAGCATAGCAAATTGAGCAAGGCAATGAATGTTCCAGAATTTCCATGTGCTCCTAACTGGATGGATAACATTTTTGGACAACTTGTGGATATTTTCAACAATATTAAGCATCTTCGTTTCGAAATACGGTTAATGCTTATCGTAAGACTTTTACTTTTATCAATGATATTATATATATTCCATATATTGTATGTCGTGTATATTGGAACCATCTCACTTTTCTACTTGGAATGAAAGGCCCAAACCACTTTTTTCCATATGTATGTGTAAAGTTATCAAGTAAACGGTATTGATCATGTGTGTACTTTTGTTAAAGGAATTAATCGAAATTCGGCAAAACGGATGGATGCTTCCCAACGCTACGTCGTCGGCTAGTGCTTCAAATAGTACGTGACTGAGTCCTTGATATATTAACTGTAAGAGAAAGTTGTTTAAAGTAGTTCAGATTATACAATTAAATTTTAAACACTTAATTATTTTAATTGTAAATGGAAGAGCAGAGGCCTTCTCACAATGAGTAAACATTATAATCACTAACAGAACTATTACATAATAAGTAGTAATATATATACTGATTATCGGATTTTGGTTTTAATATAAATTTTTCCAAGTTTTGCATCGTAGCGTAGCACGTTTATTTTGATCGTATATACCAAAACAAGAGGGAGACTGATACTTTGAGGAATATGATGACATGTAAAGTACTAGAGTACTACTGTGATTCTTAATTATATACAATTTTCGTCATAAGTTATCTAATTAAATGTATTCGTATGCTATTTAGTATTATATTCTGTGTGAATGCTTCAAACAACAATGATTATGTAATGAATGAAGCGAAGCAAGAATAAACCTATTATTATTATAACCTCTCAATAAAGTGAAGCGATTTGAGAATTACCATCTCATCGTACAAATTAAATTGTAGTTGCTAAATGCTAATTCTGATATCCAACTATGACCTATAGCTTAGGAGCTCCACGTTTTGAAATCCTTAATGAATGCAAATGAATTTCTGATGCACCCTGAAATATGTATTCCTCGCATTCAGGCAAAACTCAAAAGCCAAAATAACTTGCATCTGCGTACGAATATATACGTTTCCACGATTAGAATATTTTGGGATTGATTGATACTTTATTTGTCAATAGTAAAAATATAATCAACAGCTCATAAAAGTATAATGAATGTGAGAAAATCTTTTACATAATCTAATCAAAATTAATTAACTATTTACCATAAGACCTATGTAACCTTATTTTCGAAACTAAATGTGTAATTAAGAATTTCAAATTCAAACTTTTGAAACAAAATAGTATTTTTCAAGCCAAAGATATCAAACATCAAAACCGAATGTTGCCAAACACCCGTTGCATCTTGAAATTTTCATACGACTTAAAAATTACTTTGATTTGGATATATAGGAAAAGCTCGCAAACTTAGTGCGGATCAGAGTCAAAGTTAAGTATATAAACAATTTCATAAGAACAGTACAATTTCATAAGAAATGAAAAAACAGTATGGAATGTTTAAAGCATTAATTATTCTTCTTTATCTCTTCAATTATCAGTTCGGACGACGGAAATTTTAAGGCACGAGGAGGTCCTTTCTTCAACCCACTCCAAATATTTAACTCTACATTTTCAAATGATAAGTCAAGTGTAAACTTTATGCAATTAATAAAACTAGGGAGTATCCACAGCCACAACTTACTGAACTCACGAAGTTTACGATATGGCCAACTCAGATAATAAAAAATAAAAAAATTATGAAAATAGTGATTACCGTCTCCATTGTCATAAATAATACTGATTTCAAAAGTCTGCCGTCTCGGTTTGACAGGGTTCATTTCGAAAGGCAAAGCAAAAGTTTGAGAGACCTGAGTCTCAATGTCTTTCGCCTTGCGACCGAAGACTCGTCAGGAGGTACTGAAATTCCAAAATGCATTTATAAGAACTGAGCTAGATTGTAAAAATTTTAATGTAACATTCAGTTGTTCAATTAAATTATTAGATTTACCAATGTTCAATGACAATTTTGGCAGCCCTTCTTGTGCCAACAGTTCTCGCTGGTACGGCTTTTTTATCGTTGCCAGTCTTGCCTTTTTTTGGGGGTTTTGCATCCAACTTTTTAGGTAAATCTTCGATTTCGCTTTCAGCTGCAGTTCCATTAGCTTTGCTAGGGCTGGTCTTGGAATTTCCTTGGTTGCTCTTTTTCGTACCAGTGGCTTTCGAAACTGGAGAGGAGCCGGAGCGCTGAACACGTTTGGGAGCTGGTTCATCTTCGACTTCCACTTCAATTTTTCGTTTGTTGGTAGTTTCCTTAGCTTTTTTGGTAAGGCTATCGACGTCCTTCGTCACACGTCCCTTTCTACCTGGAGCTTTCTCTTCGTTTGTGATTACTAAATACAGTTACAAAATTAAAATCCGATGTTCAACTCAGTACGAACGAATTTAATCATCTTAAATATTTCGACCAACGAAGTACCAGCAACAAATATTTTGTGATAGTGTACAATGTCCATATTTCTTACTTTTTCATGCCTCAATGCGTCGAAAAATCTAATTTTAAAGGTGGTGTTAGCTAAATACAAAATAGCTAGGTAGTTGGTATATATCCCTACACTAATATATTGCTTAATACTCTTGCCAACACTTAACGCTTGAATTTTGAACGCATGTAAAACATTAGCATCCAATGTCCAAATTAAATACAAATATTTTATTTCAAACCTTTTTTCTCATTTTTTGCGTCGTTTCTTGTAGTCCTGGCTGTTTTTGTTTCTACCTTGGCGACCTTGGTTTCAACCTCTTCGTTTGCAGAAGTTGATTTTCTGCTAGCCGGCTTCACAACTTTTTGTCCTTTTTTAGGCATCTTTGTGATTTGTCCTGTCTGTATTAACTCTAAACATCAAAAAAGCATTAATCAGCAAATTAGCAATATTGAATAAAATAAACTGAATGAAAGGAGGTAATTGGCTACTTGGTAATCAATTTTTTGTACGCAAGAACTTTTAATGTGGGTATTGGGTAACGTGGAAAGGCACCGTTCGCCTCTTCCAAAAGATATATAAAATTATTGTAATGATTCAGTGTAAGTAAATAGGCAGTACTTTAGAATTCGTCCAATAATGTACCTGAATAAATAATGAATAATAATAAAATAAAATAATATATAAGGCCGCCGGTGGTTACTTTTGGTTTGGGGATTATCAATGTACAGCTTCCGTTTTCCGTGCCGTGATGTATTCTTCCGTCGGGAAACTACTACTGCGTGTTTTGTTCGAGGCTCCTCAAAGATCTCCGGTCCAATGCAGCATTCTAATGTTACAATTGAAATAAGAGAATGGTAAGCGGGATTATTTTGACCAATGCAGCTAAGCTATAGCAGGACGCTCGAAATTGGAAAATCAAGTCAGTTTTTGCAAAGAGATTCATTGTATGATTTTTGGTACAACGCAAACAAAGGAAACCGGATGTTGTGGCGATGCGATGGGCAGGAAATTCAATTTCTAGGTACGCTATCATGCAGTGATATTTAGACATCCATGACATTAGGTTTATACAAATATTGTATACTTCTCTGACATTAAAAGCCGAAATTCTACTGGTCCAAAAATTAACTAGAATATGCTAACTGTCGCAATTTTAAGGGTAGGTAAGTCCTGCTTGCACTGTGATATTGTAAAACTATGAGACGTGTGACATTTCACATAGTCACATGTCACATCGGTCTTGCAATGGTTTATTGAGTATTGCTACAATGTCTTTCGGTTCGGCCAAGCGGTAAAAAAATTTGATCTAGCCTCCAACGAAATATTAAAAAGGATTTCGTATAGGATTCTGATGAAAAAATATATTCATAGACTAACACTTTTTTAAGTCACTTTCGATTTTTTTTTAATTACGTAAGATTTATTTTATATATTATTCCACATGTATACACTTAATCAAATTAATTATTATAAATATTCAGACAAACAAAAACATGATTACAGGTTTGATTGCAATATCGGAAGTTTATTAGGTAGGAACAGGTAATTCCTACCTTACCATCCGGTATTTGTAAAGATTTATATAATGCTTGTCCTATGAAGCACCAAATCACATACTATTAAATTATTTTGCGTTCATTTACATTATTACATTCCATTATAAGCTGGCCCACCACCTCCTTCCGGTGTTACCCAATTTATATTTTGCGAAACATCTTTGATATCACAAGTCTTACAATGAATACAATTTTGGGCATTTATTTGCAGTCTTTCCCCATCACCCTTTTCCAAAGGCACAAACTCGTAGACACCAGCAGGACAGAACCTGCCTTCAGGACCACCAAATTCTTTAAGGTTGGTTTCTGTTGGCACGCTATCATTTTTTAAGGTCAAATGTGCAGGTTGATCAGCTTCGTGATTAGTTCCCGTAAGGGCTACAGAACTGAGTAAATCGAAACTAATGACTCCGTCGGGCTTAGGATATTCTATGGGAGTTCCTTCAGAAAGTTTCTTCAATTTCGAATGATCGGCCCCTCCGTGAGACAATGTCCAAGGCTCTTTACCGCGAAGAACTCCATAGAAAATGCCAGTGTACGCCAGGCCGCCGTAGAGTCCAAGAGGGTTATGAAATGATGGTCGAACATTACGGACAGAATGAAGTTCTTTCCATATCCAACTAGATTTCAGCTTTTCAGTATATGATACTGGTTCGATTTGCTTATCCGATGAGCTAACTAGGGAATCAAAGACACTTTCTGCGGCCAACATTCCACTCTTCATGGCATTGTGGGTTCCTTTTATTTTGGGGACGTTCATAAATCCTGCACCGCAGCCTATAAGACAGCCACCTGGAAAGGTAAGCTTTGGAATTGACTGGAAGCCCCCTTCATTCAGAGCTCTGGCACCGTATCCAATTCGTTTCCCACCAGACAGTGCCGCTGTAATGCTGGGGTGATGTTTCCATTTTTGAAATTCTCTAAATGGACTTAAATAGGGATTTGAATAATCCAAAGCCACAACGAAACCTAGTGCCACTAGAGGTACCTCGTCTTTCAAATGATACAGAAACGATCCTCCGTAAGTATGCTTGTCCAAAGGCCACCCAACAGTATGTTCAACTCTTCCAGGGCGATGTTTAGTAGGATCAATTTCCCAAAGCTCTTTCAGCCCAATCCCATAACTTTGAGGTTCACTGTTCGAAGACAAATTGAATTTTGTTTTCAACTGCTTTGTTAAATGGCCGTGACAACCTTCTGCAAAAATGGCTGCCCTTGTGTGAAATTCCAATCCTCTTTCAAATGCAGCTTTTGGGGAGCCGTCTTTTGCAATTCCAACGTCGTTCGTCCCAATTCCTTTTACTTTTCCATTTTCATCGTAGATAATTTCGGCAGCTGCATATCCTGGATAAATTTCAACACCAAGAGCTTCGGCTTGTTCTCCAAGCCATCGGACCAGATGACCAAGGCGTACAATATAATTTCCATGGTTATGTAGAGGAAATCCTGGAGGAATCCAAATGGGAATTCTGGTTTTTTCAGTTAAGAATGACATGGTATCTTCAGTCACTGGAGTATTCAGTGGTGCTCCTTTGTCTTTCCAATCAGGAAACAGTTCGTTGAGTGCTGTAGGCTGTATAACAGCCCCAGATAAAATGTGACCCCCAATTTCCGCTGACTTCTCTAGCACACACACGCGAATTTCTTGTCCTTTTTCAGAGGCCAATTGTTTTAGCCTAATTGCACAAGAAAGACCCGCTGGACCTGAGACATTACAACAAAACATTCAGTATTACATAAATTACTACAGCACCCTACGCAATATTTTTATGTTACCGACAGTCCTTTTATACTACATTTGTAAATATCTTTCGTAAACGAGTAAAAAATAATATACCTCCTCCAACTATAACCACGTCTGCTTCATCAATAGGCCTTTCCATGTTCACGTCTTTCCATCGAGGGTCTTTATCCCGTGGAAATATTGTAAAATGTGTCGTGATACGTGGAGATTCTGATGACCATTTTCTGATAAAGCTTTTCAAGTTCACGTTTTGACAAATTTTTCTTGATTGAGTGAGGACAAATGCCATGGCTGATTTATTGAGCTTCAAGCAATACCTATACATAAGCAAACAAAACATAAGATATTATTAAAACATAATAATTTTCCCCGACATATTTTCAAAAATCGTCACAAACTATTGTATTTATCAGCATCCGAACACTGAACACTGAAGAACGCGATTGTAAATAATGAATTCAATCAGCCATTTCAGTTCAGTACCCTAAATGGCTTTTTACCTTTTATTTTACTACCAAATTTTGACTTAACCAAACGAAATTTGAAATTAGTATACTCACTTTACAACAGAAGTTGACAAAAGTTACATCAGTTGGATTGAAGTTGCTGCAACGCAGTGAAAAACACAAACACAGTTATGTCCAACTAAAAGTCAAACAAATAATTAAAATTAAAACACGGTGGGCATAATTAGTTGGCAATTATAAGAGTTATATTATTATATTAAATTGTTAATAGGTCATTTACCAAATCAGAATCTGATTATGACATGCCGATTTTGCCTATAGTCTAATCTAAAATAATATTTAGTTTGTTACGTACCAAAACAGGACTGGGGTACAGATTTCTCTACTTTGATTGACTGTTGTGGACTGTGGACGTGGACTTTGACCTGCTGAATTTCCTTTTTGGTCTGCTACCAATAATATAATAACATCAACATCATCAGCTGCAGCTGTGTGAGTGAGAGTGAGAATGAGAAGTGAGAAAATTGAGATTGAGAGTTTGAGACAGACTGATAGGCTGGAATATTGCCGCCGGTAGCCGGCTATATGTTACCCGACAATCGCCTGCCTTAATTTAGGTCAGGGCTCTTGTGACTTCTTGGAGTGAGTTTTTAATGTTGTATTAATACCGATTTAGTTTCGTGTAAAGGAATGCCCTATAATTTGTCACTAGGTTACAAGTGACTACTTATACATTGGTTTGAAAACAAGAGTACAAAAGGTGTGCAAAGGTAGGGTTAGAGACATGAATTTTGGTTACCTATAGTTTCGCTCCGAAATTTTCGTATATTATTTTTCTCATGTTATGTCCTATGCCACATTGTTTTGGCAGGAAAATACATAAAGCTATACTTTCTCTTCATCTTTAGAAAACAAATTGAATCATTTCTCTGGGCTTTTATCATTTCAAGAATAATTACCTATACACAGTTTGGTTTTGGTACCATCTTAACAAAAAATAAGCATTTAGATATGGGTGGTAATTCATTAAAAAGGCAAATTTTAAGAACAACTTATTATGTACCGCTAGGTTACATTATCATTTCATCATATCTGTCTGTGTAAAAGTGTGTCCAGGCTCTAACTTTCGAACGCATTAACTTTTTTCAATTCTGTTTCCAGAATTCGAAATAGGAGGTCAAAAGTACCTTGGCATGTAAAATTGGACCAAATTGGCCACACCCCCATGGAGTTCTGGCCACGCCCACTTATTTTTTAAATAGAAAGTGGGGTTTAAAGGTGTTGACATAAGGAATTCAAATATGAATCTCAATTTACCCCATCATGGGGCACTGTGAGATTTTGTGGGAATTTAGTACTAAATGTCTCTAATATGCCATTTAAACTATTTTCATCAACAAAACCAGTCCAGTTTGGGTTTTATGCTGCGCAATTACACAATTGGGCTCGTGCTTCCGATTTCGTGCTTAGAGTTTGTGTTTTTGATTTCCTGTTAGAGTTTGGGTTTTAGATTTCGTGTTTCAAATTTTGGGTTTTCGATTTCGTGTTTCAAAGTTTGGGTTTTAGATTTCGTGTTTCAAAGTTTGGGTTTTAGATTTCGTGTTATTTTGAGGGAGTAATAAAAGTCTCTATTATGCTATTTAAACTATTTTCATCAACAACTAACTTGCGGTACATATGCACGCACACCCGCTGTCAAGCGGTTTATTTAGTTTAGTTTTAGTTTCTGTTTGGAGCAATTTTCTATTTCCTGCAGCTTAACTGTGAAAATGCATAGCCGGCTGCTGGAGTAAGGTGTAGGAAGGTTAATTAGTGCCTGGTTAAGTACAGAGCCGGTAAACCAGTAACTTTTACCATCATATTAGTATGTTATGTACATAATTATTACTCTATGCATAATATCCAGGAGGGGGCATATATAAAACATTTGTGAAAATGTGACTAATATGAAAGTCAGCTCTGAAGTTCACATGGCAAGTAATAAAATACACTAATACATAAAACATTGGTGAAAAATTGCATGGAGAAAGTAAGACGGTATATCTGGGTACTTTAAACAACAACCAACATAATACTTACCATATATACTGATAGATACATATTTAAACTATGTAATACGGATATGAAGGATGAGAGAAAAGTTTAAATACGCGTTAATAGTTAATTAAAGCACAGTATACCCCCACCCCCATTTGAAATGAATAACATAAATATTACTGAGCTTGGAAAGTTTGTATTACGTGTTTTACGTAATCTACATACAATTAGGTACTTCACGTACCAAAATATATAAATAGTGTACCCAAGGTGTTTCATGTTATGGCTAGTCATGTTTTTGCCCTTTCGAGCAACCAGTTAAGTTCCTTCTGTGTATTTCGAATGGAGATTTGTGCTACATACTGGATACTATGGTTGCCCGAAGTGGCGAACTTTTAGTCTATCATCCCCACCTTGTAACAGAGTGGCCATTGCAATTTGACGCATCTCGAGTGTACCTAGTACCTAGCTTTAAATTTTTCCTTTGTGGTACAAACTATTTCACTTAAGTATTACCTTGTTGAATTTATTGGCTATATAAAAATTGTTTTCCTATTATGTGACCTACATGAGTCCATCCCTATCATCGTGAAAATTATTATCAGCGTATACAAAGCCCACCTACATAATATGCGAGCATTACATATTATGTAACCACAATGCCTGTCTGTCTGTATGGAAGCACTAACTTCCGGACGCATTGAATTACTTAGGAAGACTTTAGAGAAGTATAAGTGTATATAGCATGCTCTTAGTATGCCCACATGATAAATTGACTACTGCCTGCATGGATTGTGTCTGTTGGCGTTAGAACTTGATGGAGGAAGGAAAACAAATTCTAGAGGTAACTGCATTTATTGCAATAAGGACTTCTGTAACGGCGGATACAATATTCGGAATGGTGCTGAAGAAAAATATCTTTGACTGCAAAAAAGCTTCTATCCTAGACAATTCTATGAGCCTCGAGTCTTCTAATATTTATGTATTTACTTAGCTACCTTCCAATTTCCAACGATACCTGCGAAACGTGTTGAATGGAAAAAGAAAATACGGAAAAGGGGAACCATAAAATAAACCCATTTCATCCGTCTCGCAATTCAGCTGAATTGGATTGACTGCATTTTACTCCAGTGTTATTTCATAGTCGAAAGAATAAAAAGAGACGAATAGGAGTCCGGGAGGATTGGATGGAAGATCAAAACAAGCCCAAACGAGGCCACCGATACTTCCACAACTCACAAACTGCACTATCGTACCCTATTGAATTGAATCGAACTATCGAGCCTCTTCTATCCCTTCTCCAGTTCACTTACTTCACAGCCGGAATGGAAATGAAAATCAGTCAACTGCAAAACTTGGTTCTTCTATCTAGTAACTGGAAGACTACATTGCATTGTGGTTGCGATGCTTTCATTTGCATTGGTGGATATCTAGTTGATAGCGGTAGTATATTCAGGAACATTTTTTATTCACTAATACTCTTCTTCTATTTACTTATCTGATTAGACTCTATCTACAGTATACTACATGACCAAAGCAAGCGATTGACGTAAAACCCCATTTACAAAGCCACTCCAAGGCTACTTACCTTTCTCGCTTTTTACTAACTGACGAAATGAAAAAGGAAATGTACTTAGGTTAGCGAAGTCAAAGCAAAGCAAAGCTAAGTGAAAGGCATCCTTTAATCTAGGTATACAAATACACACACATTCTCTATTATTACTATTACCCCACACCACAAACGTTTCGCAAGGTAGCTAAACATAAAAGCACACAACCCGAGGCGTTTGTGGTTGCTTTGGCTTCGTTTCAATCCTTTTCTAAGTTCCTAAGTATCTATTTACTTTCCGCAGTCAACTAAAATATTCAAGTGTATACTGCATAAATATCTAAAGAAAATTCCTTTCTTCCAGCACAACAAAATTAGCTTAAATAGCAGCTATGTATGCAAACAAACAGACCGGTACATACATATTTGCAAGGAAGGGCTATTTAAGTAAACAATATTTTCCGGACAAGAAAACGGAATGCTAAAATAATATTATTACAAATAGTATAACAATTATTAAAGCGCCTACCTTACCTACCTAAGAAGCGGAATAGAAGGAAGATGTCTTTTTATCATGTACAATCTTCTTGGGTCTCTCTTATCTCCTTTTGTTCCGTCGTCTCCTCCTTAATGTAGTAATGTAGTAGATATAAGAAATACAATGCAGTTTTGATATACGATAAGCTCAACGCATTAGCGGAAAATCTAGGTCGTTATTTCTGTCTACTGGGAAGGACTTGAGATATGCATGGCAAGTGTCTAAAATAATATTGCAGTTTGTGCACGCTACATTTTCACTATTGTATACCATTGCAATTAAATTTTGTAGGTGTGGTGACACTGTTGGACTTAAAAGTAATGGGGAATGTTAATACTTTAGCTTTTAGACCATTATGATACGCCTAATACCAATCTAGTACTTAGGTATCCTAAATTAAGGTAGGTAGGTACCCTATGTAAAGTTAAAGTACCTACAAGAGCGACGTGCACACTTGGCCATGTTGCTTCTGAACGTAAATCCTTAGATAAACTATCCATTTGTATTCTAGTGCCTCTTACGATTAGAATCAATAATTTGTACAATACAGTAAAAGCAGCCGAACGAAACAGATGAAAATATCTGAGAGAAAGCAGGTGAATGTGGTTAAAATCAGAGAATAGAAATGCTTACAAGATGTGAAAGGGAAGCTACGGGAAAGCAATGCAAAGGAAGCTGCTCTAAGAGCATTATTCAGAAAACTCTTACTTAGTGCCCTGTTTCGTATCTCTTCACGATTTAACTTGACATCAGCAAATTCGCATTACACTCAGCATCAATTCTATATTTATCTGCGAATTTGGCTGGGCTTTTGCAGCTTAAACTGCGTTAAGCGTATAGAGTATAAAATGGCTGCTGGTCATAAATGTGAACTAAATAGTAGAACCCTTTTAAGTTAGAGCTCAGAATGTCTACATTCCTAAACTATCCATGCAATCCTTTCCAGTATAAGACAAATACTTATTAAATAGCGGAGTTTTATTTTCTACTATAAAGGGAAAATCATGCCTTAATAGAAATCAAAGTTAATACACTCACTCCAGACTATAGTACGCTAAACGCTATTACATAATATTATAATATATATGCTCCATGCTTCACTCGATAATGTGGATATTAAAATAAAGTGGTTTCTAGTATACTTTATATTATGTCATACCTATATGTTAGCGTTTGTATTAGAATTTCGTATGGATTAAGTCGTACCTAAACAGTTATTTGATATGTATATTAATCCAAAGAAACGTTCACCAGAGATGAATGCAATCTGGTTGAGAAAACTAAGATAGTATGGATTAATACGCAATAGTTTAGAGTGATCCATTTATTAATACTGTATTCAATATATTCGTCGTTGTTTTTATTCATTGGGTATTTGGGATATTAAATAGATAGCCCCGAATCCGAAACATTTTTTTAACATTTTATGGCTAGACATTTTAACAAATAAGGAGGTTGTTTATGTTTCTAACGACCACGGTACACATTGAAAGACAAACATTATACGAGTTTCATAACGTGTATTCCCTCTTGTGTCTGTTTGATATGACAGGATAGAAAACATTTATTTTAATGAATAAAAAGAATTCAGAACTTATCAATCCGAAATGATTCGTATTAAGCCATACTGTAAACCAATCCGAACTAGGTTAGATTTCTGCGTACTGGTGATTGTTTGGATTAATTCTGGGTTTAGTATATACTTCGTACACGTTAATCCACAACTCTACAAACGCTAATACCTACATTATAGTATATGGTCGTATTCTTCCTCTTAGCAACATTGTATACACTTATAGTATCACCGCGCACCGTCTGGAGTGAAATCATAAGTCCAAGTTTGATCTGCAAGTTTTTTGAGTCAGCTTTGTAGATTGTTTTCAGGAGAATTTAAAGCATTCCTAAATATACTCCGTATTTCTATGGAGAATACAATTGTAAGCAGAGACAGGAATGCTTACGTGTAGCCGAATTGTGACCAAATGTATTTGTTTGTGTGTACTATTTGCTCACAGAAGTACATTCACTCTACAAAACACAGCATCTGTTCTTTTCTACTTCGTACTTTTACATCTTTCTCCAGTGGAAAGGAAAGCACTGGGAAATATTTGGAGTACCTATTAAATATGCTTGTGTGTGGTATAACTCGGTTGGAGAAATGGTGATGTATGTAGATAGCTTGTTTGTGGGCTTTGCACTACTGATTGTTCCTGAGGATACTATACTAACCATACCTCCATGAACGTGGACTGCGTGGAGTAACAGAATGTCTCCATATAAATATAATACGTAATACATTTGAGTTCTTAAGCAGAGATACTACTATACAAGGACGACACAGCTAAGGAAAGGTACTTTCTCTCGCTTTCAGCTTTTGCTTGCCTAATGCCTAGTCTTCTTTGACTTACTTTTGCTCCGCGATTGTTACATTCAGTATTAGAGTAAGAGAAATTCCTTGTTGAGTTCTCAGCCAGCAGACAAAGTCATGGAGTATTACTATTACTACACTGAACTATATTATGGGGAAAAGTGTTTTAACAAAAGGCGATTATAGCAGTTCCCTGCAGCAGGCAGGAGCTTCAAGGGTAAAGTAGTACACAGAGCCACAGCAGAGCCAATAACACGTAATATTGGAGATAGAATAGCTACTCTTACTCTTTCTCTACAAAGCAAAAGCAGAGTTGCTTTCACTCTAGTCAACAGTGTTTGGTTTCCCTCAGTCAGTAGGAAGAACCCACACGGGAAAGTTGTTCCGACTTCGACTTTCTTATTTGTGCGTGTCCATTTCACTTAAATATACTATGAAGTTATTTAGAGAACTCGTCCCATTCCCATCACATATAAATTTCAACATACTGTACTTCCTTAGGTACCTACTACCTATACACTTTTGTTATCATGATACCTACTATTGAACAAAGTCCTTGTGTAGCTTGTGCTTGACTCCCATCCATATCAGTAAGTACAGAGAAGACAAAGTCGAGCAGAGCGGTGGAGAAACTAATCGTAACTCTATTTATTGTCAAGAGCAAGAGAATTAAAAGTATGTTAGATGAAAGGCCACGTTCTCTATTACATTACATTCTCCTTTTTCCTATTTAAGTGTTCTTTGGGCTTTCTTTTACCCTACTAAAATGTTGTCTCATCTAGACTCGCCTTTATTGGATTACATACAGGGATCATAAGTGAATACTAGTACTTTACACACGCAACACTTACTACTTCCCTCGGTTTCCTACATATTCTGTCTAAGACGGACTAAAAGGAATCATATTATTATACTAAAGTCATCGTTTCCTATGAGGTAATGCTTTTTGTTGGACGACTTGTTGAAACTTGAGTTCGGTTTTTAGACAATCAACAATGTACCTTTGTCATGGCTCACTTAACATGAATTTATTCACTCTTCGTCCGGAGCTCTTGAATAGTGAAGGAGTGGCAGTCTAAGAGGGATTGAGATGCGGAGTGTGTGCTAAGTGCTTAAGTACTACCCTT
>JAQFYC010003655.1:0-19942 GCA_034694165.1 Tomocerus mixtus
CATCTTTATTAGATTTGTATGAATATTCAGATAGCGTGCGTTTGTGTATGAATAACAATATGGAGGCAAATCAAAACGCATAACCAGGCAGAGGCACAACACAGGATCGTTTACTTACATTTTACAGTAAAAGATGCGGAAAAGAGAAGGAAGAGTAGATTTCTTGAGTTAAGTCGACAAGGAACCCGCAGAAGAAGAAAGCTCTTGTGGAAGGTATTCGCTGGCATTACATATAAGCCGCCTTTTATCTCCGAAACCGTTCTCTAAGACGCTTTCGAGAATTTATGTTGTTTGTGACATTGATATAGTAGTAGCCTGTATTTGAGCAGATAAAATATCCACATTCCCACTGCTCCCGTTTATAGCTCTACTTACCTCTAGGTATCTGCTGCTACCTATAGTACTTAAAACCAAAGCCAAAGTCAACTCCTTACCTTTCTCCATTGTTAGGTGCTTTCACTGCTTTCTCTACTCGTTTACTCCATTCTATATTGATATGCTTATTTATTTTTAGTGTGGATGATGTACAAATACTCCAGAAATAATAAAAACATCTTATAAATGACTTTATTTAGATTGTACAAAGAAGAATTCAGATGAAAATTGAAATCAAATAAGTTTTTCAATGAGTTAAACATAGTTTAAGTTAGTGTGACAAATATTGAGCTTATCTTCTTATCACTGCAACATCTTTGCAGGGGGTAAATTATTTATGTCCAAAGTTTTTAAATGATTTATACCGCTAGATATAATTTCTGTTAGCTCGGTGTATTTTAATGAGTTAGCTGTGTACTAAGGTACTGCAGGTACTTACTACTACTTAAGGTTAGCATTTTGGTTCTTAAAAACGGACACTTTATTTCTAATCTTTATTATTCATTTCTGGCCAGCAATTACAGGAATATACATACAAGATATAGTTTTTAATGGCGGATTTTTTGGAGGAAACGTAGAAGAAAGTCTCTTGGGAGAAAGTGAACTAGTTTCTTGAATGATTGTAAAGATATTCGATGTAGATATAGTTATATTATAAGCTTTTAGAGTGACTTCTATAACCATTTTCATTGAACTGGTTTTTTGCTTGAGTTTTGAGTTGAAGTATTAAAAAGGATGGGAATTGTAAACTCAGTAGTAGGAAAACTATTATTAGGGAATATTCTCTTCTCTTAAACAGATGCTTAGGTTGTCCCGTCTTGTCTTGTCCTGTCGGGATGCTTGGAAATTGTGTCACTTTCCCGATACCAACTCAAACTCGTGTAGGTAATATCAATATATATTTGCTGAACCATTTCACGAATCTATAACTATAAAGAATTTCTTAGAGAGTTTCTTAGGCTTCTACAGATACTGTCCAACTGCGTGAATCCGTACTTCCTAAGGAAATTGGTAAACCATGATAACATTCTCCATTATTCCTTTATTTTATTGACATAGCTATTTCTGTATGGAAAACACTTTATTAACCTTTTCATGGAAGTCACTTCTGCTGACCAGGCTATTAAGGGTCAAATGTACGGAAACTGCTAAATAGTAAAAAATGACCGATTTTATTTAGATTTCTATGCTTTCTCAATTTTCAAGTTATTAAGATTCACATACGATGTTGTTTGGAAACAAAAATGGTTGTGTTTATGCATTTAAGCGTGAATAAATGGGAAAAGTGACTTTCACTTACGTAACGCATTTATTTCACGCGAATAAATAAAAACTTGCATTCACTATTTGTTTTGTGGTGAGTCTGAATAAGCAATGTGAGTCTCAATCCGGTCCAGTCCAATCAAAAGAGATGAAGGGAAGCCAAAAAATTCCACTGGCAAACAAAGACAATGGAGAAAGGGGGGATTATGTCATGTTCCACAAACTGCTGAGTTGCCGCTAGTTTTTTCCCAGTCTCAATGTCAACTTCGACAATCTCTAATAGGGATTCCCTATATTAGATATATACAATATCATTTCTTTTTCTTCTTGGGCTCACCTCCCCAATATAATATCTGTAAACAGTAAAAGAAGCCAAAAGTACTATTCTTGTAATTTTAATGATTATATCTGTATTTGTAGCAACTTTCGAGGCTAGAGATAGAATAGAGCAGATAATCTTCTTGTTATTTTCCCAATGGACGAGAATACATTTTGTTTTGTCAGTTTGTATTGACTCCAACTCCAACTACAGGATAGTAAAAACATAGATTGCTGAAAAAACGACATTGAGAAAACTAAAAATTGCGTGTTTGAGTATTTTTGGTAGTTATGTTTTGTTATATCATGGATTATGGTTTATATTCTCTATACACAATAAAATACATACACCTCTGCTCTGGTTTGAATTCTGTTGAAAAAGAAGTTGGTTGAATTGTGTGGTTTCCTTTGCTAGATATCTTGCCTTATTCTTCCTTTCCTTCGTTTAGCTGAGTTTGAGTCGACTTTGACTTGGATTGTCTGTCCGTGTCTCATGTATGTCTTTCTTGTTGTTTCCTTGTTGAGTTGAGTTCAGATGAGTTAGCTCAGTTCGGTTCAATTCAATCCAGTTCAGTTTCTGTTCTGGTGTTTCTGATGTTGACGAGAAGTTTGTTTTGTCTTCTTCCAGATAATAGTGTACATCCATGTAGAAAAACGGCGAGCTTTCTTCCTCCTTTCTTTTCTCATCGGATTTCTATAGCCGTGAAGTCTCTTGTATGAAATGTTAAGACAACCGGAGAGAAATCGTCAATGCCATCCCACTCCCACGATAGTTCATACAATGCAAGGAACGACTTTCACCAAGTCCAAGCACAATGTTCAACTAATCGACAATTGACAAACAAAACTCTTTCTTCCTATCATAACTCCATAAACTAAATCTTTTCTGCTAATTTTCTGTTTTTCATTTAGCATTTTTCAAGCGGAAATCTTTCTTTTTTTCTTAAAAAATAAAAATGTTTTCTCCGCGCACGTGTTGTATACGATATCGAAAGATATCTTGCTTTTCTGTAATAAGATATCAGATTACAACATTCAATATCAATATTCTGTGGATGATTGTTGATGCGATGATAGTTTATACTTTACAATGCTTAAAAAGCGCAATAGTACAGATATGTATGTTTATTCTTTCTCCAGTGACTTTTATCTTCTCAGAGGAAATACGAATGCAAGATATATTGTAAGAGTAAGAGGAATACAACACACGAGAGACTTTTGAATTGGAAATCCTCTAAAATTTGCTATTATTATTGCTATCTTGTTTCTTAGTACGTAAGTTGTAACTTTGTTGAGTTGTTTGTTGGAATAGTATCACATCTCGCTAGAATCAGCATCCCATCCCCTTCATTCATCTTTAGCATGGATATAGAGTATACAAAGGAAATACAGAATAACATACATAACAGAGCAGAGCATCAGATACAATAAATACAATACAAAGCATTGCACTGTACATACTTTGTTAGTTTTTTGTTTGATTTCCTTATAAGAAAGGAAATCGGGAAAGATGTCTGTCTGGGGAAGTCTGTCATATTTGCAGTTGCTCACTGGGCTGGCAAGTATTTGCTTTAGACGAACTTCAACATTTTAAGACCTTTTCCCAGCTCTTTATTTGTTCAAAAAACTTCGATCCGAAGTTTTGTTGGCTAAACCTATGTGACTACTCAAAGAGAAAATAATATAATAGCTACAACCTACTGCTTTCTTCTGTTTGTTCTTCTGTCACGTGAAAATTTGATTAAGGCACAGTGTCAATATTGCCTTACGCAATAAACCTCCCTTATTTAGCGTTCAACGATTTTTCTATTGCGTTCTTTATTTTATAGATGTGAGAGACATTTATGAGTTTATATTTTATTCATTTTTCAAAAAAATATTCACAAAGCCACTAAAATTGGCAATTTTTAGAAAATTAATCAATTGAAAGCAAATATTTCAAATATTTTTCACGTGAAACGCTCCGCAAAATGGCAATTGTCAAAAGCAAATATTTTGTGAAATTTTTGGATTGCAATTTTCGCCATTTTATTTTCAGAGAAATATTTTACAAAGGTAGTCATATGCAATAGTATTACATCCCTGTGAAAATTATTTACAAAGTAGGCTAAACTTTTAATCATATTATGTAACTTAATTTATGTATATTCATTTTATGCAAATCATTACTGCATAGAATTCTAAACAGTAAAGCACCTGCATAAATGGATTAAATGTGAATGAAGTTTGTTTGTTTATGTTTTAGTTTACTCTAAAACTCAAGTTTCCCTGTGTTCTATTCTATAGTTTTCTCAATTCATATGCAAATACAATAATTTCGAGTGCGAGATTTCCTATCGTTCTTTTGCAATTGCATACTGCAATTTGGAGTTAGCAAGTTCTTAGGAAATTAGGTTAATCCTCCGATTTGTTGGAGCACATTTCATCATCGTCAACAAATAATCGATATGCATACATAAACATACTATGTATATTCATTTGATAACCATATTAACCTACTATCCTAGATTTATTTTTGTATTTTACTTTTACTTGGATAACTTAAATATGCAAACAAACACAGTTTAAACACTCCATATAGTAAAAGTTTACAAAGTACCTATACTGCAAAAGTCCTTAAAAGACAGAATTTTGTTAATAATTCTTCGAGGATTAATGATGGCTTTTGGCTTTGATTAAGGTAATTTTTTCTTCAGCTCATAAACTTAAGTTGAATTTAGAGTTGTAAAGTTTAAGGGGGAAATATTTTTGATAAATGTAACGCAATATAAGTATGTCATTAAAAGACTTTTGATACACTTGAACTTAAATATCACACTTGCGTGAGGATTTATAATGTTAAATAAGTGGAAGGGAACAGCCAGGGAAGTAAAACAGACGAAGTGTTAAAAGTTTTGTGCGTAAATAACATTAGAGGTTGTAGTAGGTATTATCTTGAGTGAAAGTGTTCGTAACTAAGAAAGGGAAAGGAGTGTAAATGTAAACTAATGAAAGTGTTTCGTAAAGTTGACTTTGAATTTCATTACACTACATTAAAGTACATGACACGGAAACGAGTAAAGTTGTCCGGAAGTCAGTGCTCAAGTAGTAATTCAAGTCAAGTCAAAAGATCTCTGACTTAGTTAAGTAAGTTAACAACAGTCTAAGCACACATAATATATACATTTAAGCGCACGGTGTATTGCGTAACTGTCTTTATAGTGCATTATTGTAAAGTATAGGTAATGTAATGTATATAAAGTTAACGACAAAGTCAAGTGAAGTTAAGTTACGTTAAGCCAAGCCAATCCAGAAATATAAACCCATGCAAGAAGGCAATTTAGTGTCAGCTCAAAGGAAGAGGGAGAAAGCAAAGAAATTCAATGGGAAAAGGAGGAAAAGAAATAATGTAATCTGAGAGGGAGAAAGTCAAGTGCGAAATCCAATGAAATGCCCGAAGCTACAGAACAAGAGAAGAATTTATATAGTCAAACATCATTTCATTTATCTATACACAGACATACATACATTTAGTTCTGTCTGGATTAGTCGGCTGACTTCCACTCAAGAAGGTACACCATTTTTAGGTACTTACTACAGGGGTACAATTAGAATGGCATAGAAAAGCTGCATCATTTACTTCTTCCAATGTTAATAGGTCTAAACATTTTTATGAAATAATGCTTAAGCCTTTTTAATAGCAAAGAAATATATTTAAATCACTGCCGTAATAACTTCTCCATCAATCCTTTAGTATTTATTGCGTCAACAGAAAATGTAGAGTTATTATGCATTTTTTCCAATTTTTTCCATGCTGCATTACTTTTGGGATTATGTGTATAACTATGTAGTTAAGAGCAAAATATTACGGTGAGTTTTATGCTGGCAGTAATAGTGTCAAAAGTCAAAGGAGAGCATTTGCTACAATGTTTTCATATTTAGTTGTCTCCCTGTAAATAAGATTGGGGCAATTGCTGTAGGGCAGCTTTATTTTCAATCCTCTGTCAACTATACTTAAGTAAATCCTAACGGTACTCTCTTAACATGTATTTGAAAACTGTAGCTTAACTAAGTCAGCTGAATTCAAGTCAACTAACTGTAAATTGCAGAATGAAATACAGCAGAGCCGAAGAAACTGAAAACTAATACATTACGCAGAAAGCAAAGATATACATTGCATGAATTTTCTGTTACACTTTGCACAAACATTAGTCCAAAGAAATTCAATTTGCTGATAGGAAGATAGACGCAAGATGCAAGTAGGTATTTACGTAGGCATTTATGGTGGATATAAAATAATCTAAAAGTTGCAAAATTGTTTTCAAGGAAGTTTTGATGATTTGTTTGGCAAATATTATAAAGATGCATTTCTTGGGATATTACTCAACTGCACAGTAATTCGAATTTGGCATAAGGGGAAATAAATATTGAATTGAAGCTGAGTTGGCTGAATATTTGTGCGAAATCGTGGAGAAAAGGGAGAAAGGCATGGACGGAAAAGGAAAAGCAATTTAGATTTGAGGATAGGATACACTTGAGAAAGGAAGGGGCAACGAACAACTGAATAAATCCCTTGATCTGAGTTACTAAAGCTGCACAATGCATTGCATTCGACTCGCTCACGGAACCAAACATCTTTCCTATTAAATCTACAAAAGAATATCGGTAAAAGACAGAATTATATCCCTTACTTACTGTACCTAAAATATAGGATGCTATAGCATTAATGTTAGACCTTTTATAAGCTCTTGGCATTAAAATCAACTTAACGTAGCCAAATAGTCAAGCCTAGTAGGAGAAAGCATGGGTTAGAGAAAATAGGAATAGAATTTGTATATCGATAAATAGGGTTTTCCCAATTCACGGCAAGTGGACTGCATAAAACTTGCTACAGACAATAATCCTTGCTGGATAGTCAGTGACGTTGGATTTCTTGGAGGTCATACGATTACGAGTACGAGGTTTCATTGTAAATGATGAATTGAAATGTAATTGATAAATTCATGCTCTCGCACGAATAAGCTTTCTAAATAAAAGTTCTACCAAACGAGAAAAAAAAATTTGATTGGCTCTATTCAGTGTGACTTTGTTGCCACCAATATTCTAAAGATTTCTCTCATTGCCGTCTAAATGTTTCGAGCTTAATTTTTAATCGATTATTAATCCATTAATAATACATTAATTGTACTACACTTAATACACTATACATACATTGCCTAAAATGGAATATTATTATAATTAATTGCAATATGCTAACTAAAGTATCAGCCTCTTTTTAATTTTGAAGGCGAAAAGGTTCATCGAATAAATGGCACATCAAACAGTTAGACAGCCATTTAAGACAATTAATGCTAAAAACCACAAAACAAATGACCTAGTCTAACCAACTTCATTATTTATGCATTCTATTAGTTCAGCAAAACATTGCATCCTACAAAATTAATTTCTCTACTATGTATGCCTATGTAGTACTATAATATTTATCATTTAAGTTCAGTATGAACCAATTAGCGCAAGTGAACTAACTACTTTATCAGCCACAAAAAGACTCAGTTACAGAATATCTGCTAAAATGGGTTCTACAGATAGTACTATTGGTCTTACAGATACAGACTTCGCAAAATTCCGGCCAGTTCTTATTTTGGGAAGAATTTGTGGAATGTTCCCAGTTTCGGCATTAACGAACTCGAGAGATAGTCTAAAACTAAAATTAAAACTGATGAGCTTTTGGGGTGCAATCTCATTTTGTTTCTTTTGTTTTCATATAATATGTTCCCAGAGCTTTGTTTTAGCATCTTTAGTGCACAATGAGATACTGGATACACAGATTGCGGACAAGGTGAAAACCATGCTAGTACAATTTTTTCCGTTGCTTCTCAATATATTCAGTTACTCCGTATATTTTACTTGGGGACTTTGTGTTCCAAAAATCGTCCAATGCTGGAACTCAATTTGTGACTTTGATAAAACTTTTGAGAATTTTGCGAGCACTAAAAATTCTTCCAAAGATTGCACACTTCTTCTTATAATTATCAGCCATACCATATCGGCGTGCCTAAAATGCATGAACCTGATCTCCATGGAACATTATGATGCAGTTTTTGATGGCACTGGACATTGGTGCTCTTCTTTAAAATTATCTGTTTGCCCTATAAAGTCCTGGCTACTTTTAATTTTTCAGAGAAGGGATATATCAAAGTTTCTTTATTGGTGTCATATGTTTATACTTCAATTTTGCAGCATATTTTTTACATGGTTAATTTATTTATTTTCACGGGCTATATCCCGAAGGCTAAAAGATATTTCCGTCAGAATCGACGAGAATGATCGCTTCTGCAACATAAACAACAAAATTATTTGGTCTCTCAAATTTAATGAAAAGTCTCCCAACAATAACAACAATGAAACTTTTGCCGAAGAAACATACAGAAAATTGGTTCTGTTGTCTCGTATCTTCGAAGAACTGCAATCCGCAGTTAAGTATTACATATTTGGTTTTCTCGTTTGTTCAATTGCTTTTCTTAGTGCATTGTGCTTTTACATATTTGCTGCGCTGTCTATAGTAAACACAACCTTCGGGATATTTATAACATTGATATTCGCGATTGATGCAATTGTTCTTCTTTTATTCGTGGATTGTGGAGAACATCTCAATAACAGGGTAGGGAATATTCAAATACAATTAGTATTTAATATAATGCTGTTAATAATATATCATGTGAAAGCAATGTTCTATGTTTTATGATCTTTTCTAGGTCAAAGAGGTGAAGATTGCAGTCACGCGTATACCAAAATGCGATACAGTTCCATTGAAAAGTTTCGCCAAAGTCCTAGATTTTCATTTACATGGATGTGGATTTTTATCTTTGACAAGGAAAACCTTCACCTCTGTAAGATCTATCTATCTATCCTCATTTTTCCTACCCCGCACGGGGAAATGGAAAAAAATGGTGAAAAGTGGGAAATCCCGATCATTTCTAGGTCATTTTAGTTACCCCATTTCCTGACCCGTTTTCTTCAGCGGGGTGGGCAAATTGCGAAAAGGGGAATACCCAACCCTGGTTTAAGAAGTTTCAAATTATTTCCTAAATCCCTCTATAAATCTCTTTATTTCCAGATATTCAGTACTGTGATCACGTATAACGTAATTTTGGCCCAATTCAGAATTTCCGAATATGATGCATCAAAAGAAAATAAAGTTTTAATTGATATCTGAAGAAAATCTTCTGCAGTTTTCAATTGAAAATTTCTTGGAAAGCAAAAGCAACAGTATAAAAAAAGTGATTAAAAATGTGCGGAGGAGTGCTGACGAAAAGAAAGGAGATATGAGTCGGGTCGTAGTCATCTTAGTAGCATGTTCGTCTCATCCTTAACTTTAACCAAATCAAACCAGCAGATGTGAAAAGTGCGTGCTCTTTTTCCCTTAATGCTCAGCACGTATGTGTAGATATATTTAGATATATCCCTACACATTCATGTTTGTTCTATTTTGTATTCAGAGCATAAAGTTTACACTGGAGTTTAAGACTGTTTTCACAACTACGTAACTCTATTCATTGAGCATCTCTCCTCCTCAGTGTACAATTTCTATTTCCAGACACGGAAGTCTGTAAGATTCTAAACTGCGTTAGTAAGTGTATCCGTATTTTATCCGAGGAACTTTAAACTGACAAGTTTGCTCCTATCTGTTTCTGTTACGCTTTATTTTAATAGTAACTACCTACTACCTACATTTACAGAGTAGCTTCCGTTTCATAACATCGTTTCTTGTATTGTAGGTACTGTTTCTAAGTTTGTATTTGTATGTATATACCTAAAGTACTAACAATAAGCATAATAATATTGAATCAGTATTAGTATTAGTATCAGGATGATGTTATCGTGTAATGTAATTCGAGTATGTATTGTTAAAGTTAAGTTGTGCAAAAGATAGTTAGTTCTAAGTTGAGTTGAGTTGATTCTGACTGGACGAATTTCTTGCACGCGGAAGAATCTGAGTCGAGGAACCAATTTTGGAACTAAATGTATATGTATACCTACAAAGAGACAAAGATGACTAGGGAGATAGAGATAGGCAATAGTAGTACAAGTAAGTAGTTGAGCTGAGCTTTGTCAGATGAATTTCGAGAATCTGGATAGTTGATCTCCTATCTCATAATGCTGTCTTCTCAATGAGAATGTTCTGAACTAGAATAAAGGAAAGCAGCGACGGAGATGATGATAAGACGATCTTCCTTCTTTCCAGATCTCTATCTGTACTCCAATACATCCTAGTAGTCGAGATCAACATCCAGAGACTTTTATTTTATGTAACTTTTGCATTCCTGCATGGATGTATTAGAGGAATCAATGTTTGTAGTGTAGATTTCATTGCAAGCTTATTACAGAATACAAATAACTATGCTAACTACTATTTATATTTTGTTTCTGTTTGTAAAGTCAGATTCGAAGATCCTTCTCCATTTCCCTTTCGTTTCTTAACTTATTTGATTCCAATTGAATGTTCCTTACTCTTTAGTTAAGAATCAAATAATGTTAATAAGAAGACAGCCGTATATGTGCACTGGCTGTTGTTTGAATTGAAAACGGATCTTCCTTTGCATCCGATGATAGAACTCAAACTACTCAAACTAAAAAAAAACTCTCATCTCTTTTCTACAAAGTTGGCTCGGATTTCTTCAAAAATTCTGCATTGCTCTCTAAACTCTGTCAGTATATGTTTGCATACTTTGATATGTGCATTTGAAGAATTTTGGAGAAATATATTCCAGTGAAAGTGAAGCTTTTAGTCAATGTAAACGAATTCATCTGTCTTAGTCTTAAGTACCTACTTCTTTATCAAGGAATTCTGTCTAAGGTTATTTTTCATATTTCTGCCATTCACTCTACATGCATTACTAGTCATGGATCCAAATGCAACTACTATAAAACATAAATACTAAAGATATTGATTCTTACCTGTAAAATATCCTGTGCAGGGTGCTGCATCATATTGCCCCTCGTCTTTGGATAAATATAACCTCGGGATGGGATATTATGTTTGGTATAATTTTTTATATTATAGGTACTGCCGAATATTTAATATCAAATTAATAAATTAATTTTGAATTAGAAAGCCTGCAAATTACCGTATTTATTTTTTTTACAGGAATAGTATCGTTTTCTTATTATGACAAATAAGCTTCCAATTTTCATTAGCAAAGTATTGCTGCATTGGCTGCAGACGACGGGCAAATATTTTCCAGGACCCTGTACTGCATAGTTATAATTTTGTAGTTAAATTGAATGTAAGGAAACCGCACACATCCCAAATACATTAGCAATGAATGTGGTTGTGGTATTTATAGCGAAATGGTATATTGCATTTATTTATTTGTATTCAGTATTTACAGTAGTTCAGCCAAGCCAGCTTCGTTTATATCCCAATAAATTGGGATATACAGGAAAGCACCTAATGGGAGAGTTAAGATAAGCCTTCTGAGAAATAGTATAAATTCAAGGGACCACGAGGGTAAAGAAGAAGTGAATTGGAAATAGTTGCCGTTGCCGCCTCTTAGTCGAGTATGGAAAACCTGAAAGTCCAAGCCTATCCATCAATTTCATATTTCAACAAGAAAAATCCCATACAAAAATTGCCACGAGTTCGGAACATAAATCAATGCCCTTTTAGCATTTCTGGTCTCCCATTCACTCAGTGAATGATAAACTATCCGACGTCACTCACTCAACGGAAAGTCAACCGAATGCAACGCAACTCAAAACCTTTAACAACCACAATACATAAATACATACAACAGAAGACCTTTGCATAGTTTTCAAATTCCACACAATATCTTAACAATCACTCTTTTCAATTTATTCATTCCCGTGATCTGAAATAAGATTCTATAAGTATGGTGAAAGTAGAAAAACAAGATATACGATGAAAAGAAATAATCCTACAGTCACTAGTGACTAGTGACATGTACTGGACTTTTCATGGAAAACCTTATTCTGAATAATTAGTTCTTGGGATTAGTCCAATTTGTAAATTAAGAGTTATTGTTTAAAATTAACAAATATTCCTGTCCCGTCTAAAATCGATTGATCGTATGTACAATTTACACACATAAAGGAAAAAGGAACTACTATCAAGTATGAATATTTTCTATAGGTGCTTTACATTGTCCTTTATACATTGTGTTGTGTATCAAGTAAGCAATAGTAGTAACTATTTAATCAAAGTTTGTTCAAGGCTAAACTCTACAAACACAGTGTCTATGTATGTATGTAGGAGGACAACGAGACAAACACACAACCTTGCTTCTTTATTGACATCGAGCACTTACTACCTTATATCTGTCAAAATTGACATATGGGAACACTTAGAGGATGAGTGGTATTTGTATTGCAGAATTTTAAGCAGGCTATTGAAACAGGAATTAAAACGGGAAAAATTATTGGCAAAAGTTAGTTGGGTTGGGATTGAGACTACGCACATTGACATAATAAGCCTGCCTCACATACTCGAGCTTTTACTCTTTCTCATGAATTCTCTAGAACTTTTTCTTTGCGAATTTGCGCTTTGTAATTCCATTATTTTAGCTTCAACTGAAAATGAATTAAAGGGGAAAGTTGTATATTTAGTGGCTCCGGTAAGGACTAAAACTTTACTTAATTAGCAAAATTATTGAAAGTAAATATTACTGAATGAATTTGAAATTAAATGTTTAGGATTTGGTAGAAAACTACCCTGAAGTTTATTTGGAGAATATTAATGGAACAATAATCCTACGAAGTGGACTCAGTGTGGATATTATAAGATATCTTCAAGATGCGCTTGGATTCAGGTAATTGTGCACATAGCTTAGCTTGTTATTAGTAAGCTTAGCGTTTTAATGCAATTCTTATTAACATCTTTTTGTTGGCTAGGGTAAATGTTATCGTAAGCAACAACTTTCCAAGTTATTACAAAGGCCAATGGACTGGGATGGGTTACTATCTTTTTGAAGGAATTGTTGACATCGCAATTGCTGCCATTGCATATGTACCAATCAGAAGGCCATCTTTTGACTTTCTTGTTCCACATTTTGAAGCAGAGTAAGAATTAAAACCTTTGCTTTAATTAACTTTTACTAGTAGGAGTCTTATAATATATTATTTTCTCAGGGTTTCCGCATACTTTGTGCAACCTCGATTGTCGACGACTCGAAATCATTTTATATATCCCTTTTCAAAGGTTTTGTGGATATCATCTTTCTTTATGCTAATTATTTCAGTGTTGACATCATCTTTAATGAAAATGTACATAATGCGCTTCAGTGACTGTTTCGCTGAAATTGACAGAGATGCGTTGCACAATCATGTTGCTGTTGTACTAGGGATATTTAGTCAACAAGGTTAATAATTTATTGACTTGAGAAGAGAGAAAGTCAAGAAGGGAGTTTTATGAGGCAGTTTCTCAATGATGACTTTCTTTTTTGCAGGATGCACTCAGCCTTCCAGCTTTTCTCTGAAACTGTTCTTTGTAGCTATTTGGATGCTTTCCGCCTTCATTTGCATTTACTACACTTCAGCTCTTTTCTCCGCGTTGTCTGCAGTTGACATCCCAATTAGTGACTTTGACGATTTGATGCACAGCTCCTTGCAACTTGTTGCTGAGGAGGGTAACGATGCTATCACAACTGTTGTTAAAGTAAGAAACGTAGTTAAAGCAGATCGTTTAGTTGAATAATGAAGGAAAGTGGTATCAAACACGCTCTAAGAGGAAAAGAAATATTTATTTTAAATCTTTGAAGGGTATATAAATAAAAATTTTCCAGGGATGGGCCGATAACGTTGAAAATTCAATATATTTTGAAAATGGTGAAATCGTTTGGATTAAAACGAAGTTCGGCTCGCATGTCAACTTTGAAAGTACATCTACAGGAGCTGAAAAATCTCTTCGGGGTTCCTCTGCCTTCCTTATGTCTGGCTCCGACTATTATAGTGCACTGCGTGCTCTGAACAAAAGTGATTTTGAAATTTGTTCAACTTCCTCTTTCTCCGTCTCAAGGAGCAATATGAAAATGGGAATGCTTTTGAGGAAGAATTCTCCTTACAAGGAATTATTTTCCGTTAAGTTAGTAAATACTTGTTTATCGTAAATACCATACATAACGAAACGCATAACTGAAAAGTAATTTGATTTTTTGTTTACCAGTGCTTTACTGTAAAAAAGGTTTTTATTTTATTGCAGAATGATAAAAATGTGGGAAAATGGACTGCTGCCATTATACGAATCTCATTACATTTCAAATATAAAGCCAAAATGTCATTTTCTGCGTTCACGCCCGAGTGTTCTTGTTTTGGGGTTCATAGACCTTTGGGCTGCGTTCGCAATCTTATGTGCTGGGGCTCTGTGTGCCGTATTGAGTCTCACAATGGAAATCCTCATGGGAAGAAATAAGCATCCGGCCAAAATGAACCGTACTACTGCAACAATGTACTACTATTTATCAGTTCTTCTGTAAATAGGATTAGGATTGGGAAAAATGTGTTGCAAATTAATGCTGTCTAGTGTAAAAAGTATATTTTAAAACCGGATTAGCTAGTTTTATCTTTATTCTTGCAGACCTGAACACAATGGGTAGGAAATGATACGATATGAGCATATGAATAAGTACTTGACTTATACGTACGTGTGTTAGTTCTAGTTTGGAAGATGAATCGGTATGAGTGAGAATGGGAGTAGACGTAGAAAGTCGGAGTACCTCGCTTTGCATTGCATTTCATCCCGTTGGTGTTGGTGAAAGTCTTATCCCAAACTACACATATTTTAGTAAGAAAATTATATTGAAGTTGACAATATGAAAAGAATAATACTAAAATATGAGTTATGATAAACCGAAGTGGGTCGATATGTTTCAGTCCCCAGTTAGTATGTATTAAGTATGAAGGACGACGGCCTTGTCGTCCTCCTCAGTGAATTCTATATCCCTATCAACATACATTACACTACTACATTACCTACATATAACACACTTACCATTAGCTTGGCACTACTTTATCCTCATGTGATATCCATCCTCACACAAAATATTACCTAGGCACATTCTATAAACCCTAAGTCTATAATACTATTTTATTCTTTTAGTAATAATATGATATATTATAGAGAAGTGACAATCTACAGTGACGTTCACAGCTAGTTCATATTTATGATCCTTTCTCCGCAATGTAGTGCACACATGTTTCACAATTTTTTTTGCAATTAAATCTTTCTGTCCATTTGTTTCTTTTTCATTCACTTTTCAAAATTTCATTTAGAAAAATAACAGTTTTAATTGTATTATTTATATTTTTAATGTATTCAGCATGAGACCATAATTTTTATAGACAAATACACATTCTAGATGCATTTATGGACAGTTTTGATGAAAACGTTATGATCGTGTAATTTTGAACCACGTTGTTTTTGAACAACAACATTAAAGTGTCTTCACATATTGTATAGAAGTAAAGTATGCGTATAAAGTTAATATAGTGAAAGCAAGTGAAAGTAGGGAGCAGAAGACTAAATAGAAGAGTGAGAGTCAGTGGAAAGTGTAGTAGTGGAGATATATCGAATGCATTTCCCGTGAATGAAGTCTCAGCGGATTTCTCTCAAAATTTCCATCATAGAGATGCATGAATAAAGCAGAGAGTGTGGAGATAGATGCTGAGGAGCCGTTATACATTTTAATCCTTGAAATCTTTTTCTCACGAGAATTTTGGCCGCCTGCTCGCTCTCTTCTATCTGTGCACATTATACTTCTTTCAAAGCCAAAAGCAAACCTTATCCTTAGTTGGCTAGATATATTTATATTATGTATTTTCTATGCTTATTATTGCATATATACATATAGCAGGATCTTCGGCATTCTTCACTTTCCCTTCAACAGCCCTAAGCCCACGTTCTCGTTTGTAAAAACCTTTTTGAATTTCCAACAGTCATTTATTTCTGATAGTTAACGGTAAGACAGTCTATCTATACTTACTTTATGTACATTTACATAGCCTATTGTACACACTGAAGTAAATATGCATTACCTACACAAATATTATAGTCTTCTACTATATAGACATTTAGAGTTTCCACGGGAGATTTTTAGATAACTCATTGAGTCAGATGACTGTACATACATACACTTATGGTTAGTTAATCAAAGCAAGGGGAAAAAGCTAAAGTCTACCTAGAAACGAATTTCTGGTTCATCTTCATCATTTTTGCACACATATGTGGTCTGGGCTCGCCTATTTAAACTATTTATATGTATATGTAAGATTTAAGGTATAGATTAGAATGAATGTGAATTGAAGAACTCTCTCCTGTTCTGCTCTCTTGAAGTCTAAAAAGATGGTAGAGATAAGTATACCTGAATTCGGTTCGATTTACTTCTTATTTGGAAAAAGCTGGCTTGACTTGGTTTTACTGTAACCTTATTGCTTATATTATTATGCAGAAAAGTAATTTTTCACTAAAAAAATGTATGTATATAATATATATGTACATCACCATATATATTTAGATGGATAAAAGAATAGAAATGTCTTTGGACGTGAGTTTGTTGAGAAGAGCACTAAAGTTGAATTGAATAGGATATTAGATTGGTTTTAAACCGGAGTCTGACATGGAGGTAAGTAAAATGAATCTTGTATTCCATTAAAGACATCGTTGAGTTAGCTGACTTGCATTGCACTTTTTCCTGTTACTCATTTCATTATTCACTCACGCAACGTACTGACTTTCCTTTCTATCATTATTCATACATTCTTATTCTCTCATCCTCACTACGTCTTTGCCTTTCACTTTTATCTAAATCCGCCCCAGTTTTCTATCCCTATTAGCTAACTAGGCAGTAGAGGACCAAAGATGAAAGAAGACTCACTCACATCACATCAGTTCCCGATTTGGGCTACCACTTTTCACCAATATTGAATAAAACCCTACTTAGACATTATTAAAAATATCAATCCTCATCCTCCTCAATATTATAATTAGATGCTCATGCACAATTACAATACTTTCTTTATGCTTTCTCTTTCATGTTTCATGCTGTTTGGACGGAAAAAAGATTTTTCATTCAGAAAACCTTGCGTTTCCTTCTAAATATGTATTAGTATTAATTTTGCAACTGTAACACAGAAGAGAAAGGTAGTATTTTCCTTGGAAAGGATTTGCAATAATTTTGATCCAAAGATTTGGTAGATATATCCGGATATTTTAATAAAGGAGGAAATTAAGAAATTATACAATTTAAGCTACAAGTCGAAAATACCAAGAAAAGTATTAAAAGTAAAATGGGAGCGGAAAGATGATACTATACCTATACAAGAACTCTTCCTAGAACTTGCCTGTAGTTTGCCATTAGCATTTTTTATACATATACTGTTGCGAAGTAAAAAAGTATACCTTTGAAATAATTGCGTTAGGTTTTAGCGCTAACAGCCATTCAGTTTTCATTTTGGTTGCTCTTACTCCAACCTGGCTTAAAAATCGTATTAAATACAACCAAAATGTTCAATGTATCGTACTTAATATATGTAAGAATACAATGCTACATTACAGCGTTCCAATTTTAAAGACATACGTAGTATGTCTGAAAATACTACTGAAAATTAACCAGAAAGAGCGATTATGTAGGTATAAGTAACAGTTCCTCGGTGAAAATGGGGAAAAAATGCATATTCTACTGGGAAAATAATTATCCTAATCTGAATTTCAGAGTCTTGTTAGCACTGGCATATAGGATTATCTACGTAGAGTTGAAACCGAATTTGGAACACATCCATAAATTTTTTTGCCTAGTGCAGCGTATCTCACTCACTACAAAACACAACGCTACATCACTACATACAACACTTATACTCTCTACAATAATATACACTGCAGACCATGCGCTTTCTCCACTACAATCTATGATACCAATATATTTTTGCCAATTTTAGCTACAATATTTTTGTAGCGTAATAGATTGTGAACTCTTCACTATTTTACTCTTTTCTTAGTGTAAGTACAATGAATTGTGCAATGCAATTTCGAATTGTTTATTCAACCTATCATACTACATTATTGTTGAATTGAAACATTTGAAACATTTTTTCCACGCACTTCAACTTACCTTAATTCAACAAATATATTAAAAAATATTCTTTTGCTCAGATCTCCAAAAATTGCAAAAATGTAAAGAAAAACATTGAATCTCTAAAAAAAAATCGTGAAAGATGGACACGTACTACTTAGAAATCCATAGTTAGTAGTTTATTTGGGCGGAGAACATGTGTGAAGTTTATCATCTCATCTCATCACCATTAACAAAAGTTTGAGTACGGCCAAAGATGGAGATGTTCTAGGCGAAGATGTCAATCCAACTAGTGGCAAGTCATTGAATGTTGAAGTCAGGAGAATCAAATTGGCACAAAGAGTCTCTCTCATCCAGAAGAGTTTCTGTCTGTCTGTTTGCCTGTCTCTTTTTCTGAGTTGAGTTGACTAGCTGGTTGATGGTGAAGTGATAACAATCTGATCAATAAGGTAATGATAGTATTACGAGACCAGACCAGGAGCATAACCAGACCATATTACAAAGCATAGGCCAGAGCAGGCGACTTTCTCTTTCTCCCTAATCACCTCTTCCTTCCCGCACACGCAACGCAATCCACATCACATCTTTCTCGAATTATGTGCACACATGTTTATATATAACTACGTACCTTCTACTTTCTATGTAACTTGTATCCATCCTCTCTCTAACTCTGATCTTCTGCTGACGAACCACAAACTCACTCGACTAGCACAATCAGCACAACATTACATACATAACATAGAGAGAAGAGGAGAACTAGGAGAATCCTAACTTATTGAGTAAAAGAGTAGAGGAGGAAGGCGGATGATGGATTTTATCCTGTTTGTGCAAACAAACCCAAAAGAAATATCCCACAGACCTATTCCCCCAACGAGAAAAGTAAAGACAGTTTTTATTGCATCTTGTATACATTTACGGGCTTCTATCTAACACATTACCCGTTTACTAGTATTACTTTATTTCGTTTTCATACAACTTCCTCCAAATATCGCACAGGGAAAGCATGGCGTGCCAGTGTTCTGCCTAGTTAAAAGAAAAGTGTTAACAGCAATTTTTCATCAAAATATCATTATGGATAGATAATATCGATTTCTCCTGTTTTCTCCTTGGAGGAAAAAAGGAAATAATCTTTCTCGACTGTATGTATTGCTAAAAATAAGTATTGCCTGGTTAGTTAGGCAGGAACAGAAGTGCGTGTAGGCAGTTTTATCTGCAAAAACAAATTAGGTTGGGAATCCTGAGAGATGTTTTCATTTTTTAATAACTAGTCAAATAGAAAGGAGAATTATTTATTATCTAGGAAAGTAATCTTATCTCTAGCTGGAGAAGGATCATTAGCAGGGTAGAGGTTTCACTTACTTTCACTTTACATAGTTTAATAGTTTGTCGTGTGCTTGCGTAACTTTTACGAGTGAAATGCTTTCGAGATTGAAACATTACACGACTAAAAGTCAAAATCTTGTGCGTAGGATGATTGAAATTGAGATAAGTGTTTATTTGTACTTTATACTATGTTGTTGCGTAAGAGATAAACTTTTGCTTTGTTATACGTACACCTAAATATACGTATTTGTTAACAAGAAGTTGTAAACAAACTGCTGACAAAAGATCTATAATAAGATCAAGAAGATCGGAATTCAAAGATATCTCCTTACAACTACATGTTGTAGTGTAGTCAAGATTTCACGTCCCGGAGCAGAATTCTTGTTTGATATATTTCCGTGTTATAAATATATTTGTCTATTTCCTTTGTGAATTCTTGTTGTGTTTGAAATACATCTGTAGCTAGTTATTAATGTATCGTCAGATACATTTATGCGAATGAACTTTCTGTCCGTATGTCCGGACGTCCGGACGTCCGTATGTCCGTATGTCGGTCCGCCAATAGAGAGTATTCGATTCAAGCATCCTGGCATTCAGCTTCG